>CM054940.1:22323844-22621420 GCA_029168755.2 Tillandsia fasciculata
TGAAAAGTCCAAAACCTCGAAGAGCGTTGCCCTCGTCCTATCAAACAAGAACAGACTCAGGCGACACTACGAAGCTTGGGTTTCCAAACCTCGCAGAGCAATTGCCTTTGTCCTATCAAACAAGAACAGACTCCGGCGACCCTACGAAGCTTGGTAAAACATTGGTTGATTAAAATTATGTGTTCAACAGTGTAATTTTGATCATCAGGAAGCAAGCTCAACATCTATTAACCAACGAATGCAATGCGGAATATAATCAAAAATCTCTAAAACATAGATCAGGATGTAACACCAGCCAATCACGAAGGCAAAGCGGAATATAATCAACAGCCACTATGAAATAGAACCAGGTTTAGCAACTACAGACCAAGTCATACTGTCCAAGCACATGCAGTTTTAAGAAAAATCATTAAAACAGGTTTTGGGTTCAAACCTCGCAGAGCAGTGCCCTTGTCCTATCAAACAAGAACAGACGCAGGCGACCCTGCGAAGCTTGGGTAAAATATTTTATTTAATAAAGTCATGTGTTTAGCAGCATAACAGGTGAACAACAAGGAAGCAGGCTCAACTATCATATAACCAAGGAAACATGGCAATGTATAGAGTAATGAAATAACCACTGAGAGCATTTAAACATTACGTAAGGTAAGGATCACCAAAACAAACCATAAGCAGGCATGAAGTAGGCATGAAGTAGTAAACAACTGAATCAAAGGAATGGCAGGCTCAAGCATCAATAGATCGATATAATAATCAAGCATAGGAGTGCAACTAATAACCAATCAGTCAAAGCAATATATATATCAAGGGCAGATAGGCTCTAATATAACTTAGATTGACAAAAACAAGAGTCCAACCAATACCGTACACCGAGGGCCGAAATGATAAAGCCCGGACCGAAGATAACCCACCTGTCAAAACGCAGGCGAAAAGACCGGATCTGCAACTAACTCGAAGATCTACTGGAAAACCTGAATCAGATATATATATATATATATATATATATATATATATATATATATATATATATATAATATATTGTTCAGAATTTAATTGACCCCTTTTAACTTAACCTTTTCTAGAATTCACATTTTAAGGCCGTTTTGAGCGCTGTTTTCGCTCGTTCTTTCAAACCAGAGGTCTGATGACAGCGCCGTAAGTTTGAGCGTGTCCGTTATGACATGACGAAGCTCGTGCTCACCATTTGGGAGCAGCACGAGACCCGAGGAAAACTTTGGCCCATAACATTCCTCTCTAACATAGCCAAAAAGAATTTTTGTTTCTCCGGGACTTCAAACACCAAATCTGACGCGAGCACCGCGTCCAGTGACCCCAAATTAGCCTAGGGCACACTGTCGCGGCTTCGCAAACCGCCCGGAGCATTGTTTTATTTAAACATTACTCTTAAAGGTTGATTACACTACAACTTTTAATCCGATCACCAAACCGAAAAACTTTGTATATGAAAGTGTCTCTGGACAGTGCCAATACCCCAGGGCTCACCCTATTTTCAGCCAAAAATGGCTGGATCAACCAGACCCAAGTTCTTGCTCTCTAACACTTAGGCAAAGCACTACACACACATCCACACAGATCTAGTTTGATCTGAAGTGAGCACTGAGCTCAGGGGATGTTTTTGAGCAACTTTCATTTTTACAGTGTGGCCTAATTCCAATTTTTTTGTCATTGTGGCATTTTCACAAACACATGGCATGCATAGTTTCCACACACACTCACAACCAGTTCCCGAGTTTTGTTCTCTGCAACAGCTGCAACTGAGCCACTCTAACTTGGATCAAATGGATCCCCTAAGGTTCTGGAGTTTTTCTCTTCAACTTGGGGCAAGCTATAGCCCTAGATTTGCCGCAAGCTCGGGAAGAAGATGAAGCTAGAAGCTTCGATTTTCGTGACCAACTAAATAGAACACCTGGGATCCAACCATTTGCACAAACCTTCCTAAAAACTCAAGGCAAGCTCACCTGGACCCGTGCCCAGCGACAGGGCACGGCGGCGGCGCGGTTGGGGCAAGCTCGGTTTGAGCTTCTTCACCAACAATGGCAACTTTTAAATCTTCGGGTTTTAGGTGCAAATGACAGCACCAATAGCTTCCTAGTAAGCTTTTAGGAAGGTCTGGCCTTGTCCCCGCCGTCGGAGATCGCCGGATTGCCGGCCGCCATTAATGGCTTCATGCTCGGGCCTAGCCATGGCATCTTGGGTTTTTAGATGCATGGTAGCCATGCAATGGCATGGATGGATTCACCTTTGCCCCGTGAGTATTTCTGGGCATGTGGCCGGCGTCGGAGGGGCACGCCGGCGCCGGAGCTCAAAACTCGGTCAACATGTAAAATACCCAAAAATTAGGGCTAACCATTTCGTCGCGCACAGTGGACCAAGCTTCCTCAAATTTTGAGGAAGTGATCCTTACCTCTAACAGTCTTTGCCTACCAAGTTTGGCCCAAGTTGGTCCTTCGGTTGTGGAGAACGTTCATGGTGGAGCAAACCTAGGGTTCCGGCCAACCCTTGCCCCCGCCGACCATGCACTGTGCATGAGGGCTCGGGCTCAAGCAGGGAGCATGCTAAGGGCCTAGAGAATCTACTGTAAGTGGTCTAGGGCTCATATATTCCAAGGTTTTAAGGGTTCTTACCTTGGCTGGATTCGATGGAGAGAGAAAGTAGCCGGAGTGGGTTCCTACTTCACGCACGGCCACGGCTAGGTATAGCAGAGTCCTATGGTACTGAGGAACACCACAGGAACTTCCAAATCCAACTTGGAAGGGATTTGGTCCAAGCTTCTTTTCTCCTTCCTCTTCTCGGTTTAGTCTCTAATGGTGGTGGCTTATGGGTTGTCCCAGACTTCGGGCTGGGTTTGGGGAGGTAGCAGGGGACCAAGAATGTTTGAGGAACTCCCCAGAGATCAGTGAAACAAATGTTGGAACTTGCTCTTGCTTCCTCTTACTTCTCTCTCGGGTTTACTCCAAGAATTTGTGTTCTTTTGCTTCTATACACTCGGGATTGGGGTCTGGGTGAGGCAGAGGGTTAGATGATGCTTTGTATTCTTCCCAAACCCCCAGTGCATGTAACCGTAGGAGTCCAAGAGTCACCTACACTTAATACTTGATTCCTTTTCAAAATAATCCAAAACCTAGTTCACACTTAACCCTAATACCCGAGCTCTTTGCTGTAGGCTCAAAATGCACCTAGGACCCTATATTTTAAGTCCCATAAACATTAGTACATAAAATATTATGTTTTTATTAAAAATAACCCCTTTTTCACTACTTTTCATGCATTTCGAGGAAATCCGCTCGTCATTTTGCGAAACGGACTTCGCCACGACGTCCGACTCGTCGAGACCTGTCAAGTAGCATATTTGTTTGATGTGTTTGACGCTCTGATAAAATCTCGGGCCATAAAGTTTGTCGAAATGCGGTATATTGCACGCATCCCGATGCACCCGGGTCGCCAAACGCGAAATCAGTCAGTGCCATCGCGTTCAGAACGTCGAAATTAGCTAGGACTCATTACCCATACCCCTATGTTAAACTTTAAACCAGTGGTTCAGCTTTTAGTGTTTTAAGGGGAATTAAATTATAGTGTTTACTATTCACTTAAGTTGTGGGGCCCACCCGCTTCTTTTCTGATTTCTGGAAGATCCGACCGTCGGATCGAAAACATATGAATATGAAACTTCTATGTTTCGACGAGACGATCGCAATGGTGATCTCAAATTTTCCAGATCAGACCCCGATCAAAAGTCGACATTTCTGGGCCACTATTGACCCACTAATTGTCTATTTTTGCTATTTAAATAATTCTGGAAATTATTTGAACCTGAATTCTAGATTTTAAAATCATGGTTACTACAGGATACTGGCTTGATAGCTGTTGTTGTAGGCGAATTCCACGAGGGGTAGGCATCGTGACCATCCCTCGCCCAAGTCCAAGACACATGCTCGAAGTATGTCCTCCACAATCTGGATCACCCGCTCTGATTGTCCGTCGGTCTGCGGGTGAAACGCCGTACTGAAATGCAACTTGGTTCCCATCGCTCGTTGCAGGCTCTACCAAAAATTCGACACAAATCGCGTGTCCCTGTCCGACGTAATAGACGCCGGTACCCCATGCATGTAATGTATCGAAATTTTGGCACATAAATAAATGTAAATAAAGGTGGTATGAAATACTAGTGTTATGAAAGTTGGGGAAGTAAGGAACATTTGGACGCGAGTTGGGCCCAATTCGGGTTAAAATGGAGAGATCTAAAAATTTATTGGAGAAAGGGGGCCCAGATTTTTAGTAAAAAATTCACAGTGTCAGAAAATTCCGAGAAAATTACGGGAGCCTCGTAAATATGTTTTAAGACCACAGAAAAAGTTTCGCGTTGATCGGATGCCTGATAGTGAGAACGGGCTCCGCCAACAGTGTCGAAAAATTCTGAGAAAATTATGGGAGCTTCATAATTATGTTTTAAGGCGACAGTAAAAATTTCGGGTTGATAGGATATCCGGATTGTGAGAACGGGGTCCGCCAATGATTCTAGATACAGCGAGGCTTTTGGTGGCCCAGAAATGGCCCAAACTGAAAATTTAAATTTTTCTGTGATAAATTTAGCTGAAACGAACCCGTCTGTCAAATTTGGACGGAAACGGACGAAAAATGGACAGAAAATAGACCAAAAACGAATCTCAAGGCGGCGTTGGCGCGGCTCGAGGCGCGCTTGCGTGCTGCACAAGCTGCGCGCTCCTGCGCGGGTCAGGCCGCACAGGCGCGGGACGAGCGCCCCGTGGCGCTGGGGCGCGCGCTGGACCCGGTGCGCGCCCTCTTCATGGTGGACCGCCACACGGCAATTCCTTATTGGGCGGTCCCGTGGACCCGGTCCACGGACCACCCTTCTTCTTTTTCTCCTTCTTTTTCTTTTCTTCTTCTTCCTTCTCCCACGCAGACCCTTCCTCCTCTCCTTTCTGTTCATCTTCTCCAACCGAGCTTCAACCGAGCTTCGAGGGAGAGAGAGAGAGAGAGAGAGAGAGAGAGGAGAGAGAGAAGAAAAAGAAAAAGAGGAGGAAATTTTGTGAGATGGAACGGCGCGACTGTACGAGGTAAGCCCCGCACATTATTTTTACGGTATTTTTGGCACAATATTTATGCCTCCTTTGGGTTTGGATTTGACCCCATTATCGTGTTGCGTGTTAGGAACCGAGTTATACTGCGCCGTTTTATTGCGCAGACTGTCGGGGACAATTTTGGCGCGCCTCGTTTTGCGTGCCAACTCGAGGTACGTGCTCCGTTTTATGCACAGATTGAATTGTTGTGCACGGTTTTACATGCAGTTTATAATAATATACATCATTTTTCGTACAGAGATAGAAAAATATGCACCGTTTTGCGTGCAACCTTACAGTTAAACTTGCACCGTTTTGCGTGCAGATCATTTTATCGCGCACCGTTTTGTGTGCAGTTTATAATATTATACATCATTTTTCGTGCAGAGATAGAAAAATATGCACCGTTTTGCGTGCAACCTTACAGTTAAACTTGCACCGTTTTGCGTGCAGATCATTTTATCGCGCATCGTTTTGCGTGCAGTTTATAATATTATACATCGTTTTTCATGCAGGGATAGAAAAATATGCACCGTTTTGCGTGCAACCCTATAGTTAAGCATGCACCGTTTTGCATGCAGATTTGAGGTACGTGCACCGTTTTACGTGCCGACCGTGTTGTCGCGCACCGTTTTGCGTGCCGATCCTAATATTATGCATCGTTTCTCGTGCAGGGTTAGAAAAACGTGCACCGTTTTACGTGCAACCCTACGGTAGACCGTGCACCGTTTTGCGTGCAGATTCAAGGTACGTGCACCGTTTTGCGTGCTGGTTGATTTAACGCGCACCGTTTTGCGTGCAGACTAAAATGACGCACACCGTTTTGCGTGTGGATTTTTAGTGACGTGCATCGTTTTGCGTGCAGGTTTGGTGGACGTGCACCGTTTTGCGTGCAGACTCGAGAGAAGTGCATCGTTTTGCGTGCAAGCTCGAGGAGACAAGTGGAATCGCGCGGAGACCAATTGCAAGTGTCTACAAGCAATTGGGTACACTACAAGGTGGGGAATTCTGCCGAAATTGGGTGACCTCTCCCCTTGCTCCTTTGCTTTTCGATTCGAAGCATGATAGTAGCCTGTTAGAGGCGTTAGGTAATTATGAATAAGATTGCATGTTTAGAGGAACGCAGATGAAAAGAGCAACTGTTGGTTGCCAATAACAGATGATATATGTGCATGTGTAGAGAAATTTAGAGGAAAAGTGATATTTATGATTTATCCACAATAGGGGATAAATTTGTATGTGTAGATGGACACAGATGATAAATGCAACTGTCAGTTGCCAAAAGGAGATAATTCATTTTCATGTGCAAAAAGGACTTAGAGGATAAATATTATTTTTATGATGGATATGAAAATAATTGCATGCGTAGAAATGAGTAATTACTTGATGACTGTGATCATGTTAGGGTACAACCCTAGAAATCATGTGATATAAGTGAACAGAACTTGTTGGTAGTAAGACTAGGAGAAAACCTAGTGTAGGGGTTTGATTGGTAGTGAGACTAGGAGAAAACCTAGTTTAGGGGTTTGACGAGTGACATCAACTTAGGAGTTATCCTAGGAAGGATGAGTGGCATGGTCTTAGGTGATAACCTAAGGACACTGGATAGAGTGATCAACATAGAGTCAGAAAACTCTAGGGTGTATATGACATGGAACTTAGGTAAAGAGAACCTAAGGAGAACTAGTGTTCAACATAGAGTCAAGGAACTCTAGGATGAGTATGACATGGAACTTAGGTAAAGAAAACCTAAGGTGAACTAGAGGTCAGCATAGAGTCATGGAACTCTAGGACAGGTATGACATGGGACTTAGGTAAAGGGAACCTAAGTTGAGCTAGAAGAGTTTAAACTCACAGACAGGAAAATAGAGTCAAGTTGACTCTAGGATTCAGTAAGGAATCAGGAGGATGGAAAAGGTGGATCAAGTGTGGAGATATGAAAGGGAAAACAGAAAAGTAGAGTCAATGTAATTCTAAGATAACAGTGGAACATGGAATTAGAGTCAGTGTAACTCTAAGTTAATGGTGAAGCAGGAAAACAGAGTTTAGTTAACTCTAGGATTCAGTGAGGAATCAGAAATGTGGGATGAGATCCCAGTTTAAAGAGTTGATCAAATATAACCCTAAAAGGTCATAGGGTGTCTGGGCAAATGGATAATAACTTTAACTTCAATTTGAGTTAAAGAAATAAAAGAGAAATGTTTAAGAGTCCAGGAGACTCTCTAGTTATCCTTATGGCAAGACCTAGGATAAGAGGAAAAATTGTTGCTAAAAGGCAAAGATTAAAAGCAAGCTAAAAGTGGCTAAAAGCATAAAGAAAATGTAATTGACGCCTTCGAATTTGAGACTCGTCAAGTGGAGCAGGACTCCCTGGGCAGTGACCCGTCGGACGAGGTACTTTCGAAGGGCTAAAAGTGAAAGCAAGGAGCTAAATGCTCAAAGAAAAGAGAAAGTGATTTGCCAGTGGCAAAAAGGGAGCTATAAGCTCGAATAAGAAAGGAAAGCAAGTGTTCAAAAGCAAAGAGGCTAAGAACTAAAATAAAAAGAGAAAGAAAAAGAAAAGAAAAGAAAGAAAATTAAAGATAAAACGGGCGTACCTCCGGGGTGAACGTACAACGGTCAGGAGTTGGACAGGGTCCCTCTCCCGGGCAGCGACCCGTATGACTGGTAGATAGAGTACTCTTGTCAGAGTTGGGCAGTGACCCTATCGGGCAGTGTCCCGTATGACAAGTCCCCCCGGCAGGACGGGGTAACACTTGCGAGTGTTATCGGCAACCTTAGAAATCTTATCTTATGGTAGCAAGACTACCGGGCTCGGGCCCGTTGGATAAGAATTTCCAAGGGTTAACTTGAACTAAAGCACCAGAATCTAAAGAATAAAGAAAAATAGAGTGGCCAAGGTGGCCGGGTTAGTTGGACTCAGTATTCAGCGGCATAGTGGCCGAGTTGGTGCTTAGCAGCCTAGTGTGGCTAGACAGAGTAGTGCTGGGTCGATGGTTATACACAGATAGTGTAGTGATATGTTATATTGCATAGCTGCATTTTGATATTGAGGATTTTAGTTTCCTAGCACACTATTATTATTGCTTCCATTGGACCAAGTGGTGTAGGACACTTTCTCTCGGTGGTTGAACCCACTGGGAACTCGCTCGTAAGTTCTCACACCCCTTGGGTGACTCCCCCCACAGGTTCGGGTATGGATGCAGCGGTCGAGACGGATCAGATGCAGACAGCGAGGCATACGACAGGGGCAAGGGCCCAGCAGCATAGAGACCTAGAGGGTCTAGCAGAGGTATCCCTTTTATATATTTCTTGAGTGAACCTTGTATGGTGAGGAATTATGTAAAAGAATTGTAATAATTTATTTGCAAGTTCAGAAATGTAAAGTGTAATAAGTTAATTTATGGTTCACTCTAGTATGCTTTCATTTCCGCATTAGTTGTTGCAAAAAGTTTAAATTTATAGTGATTTTTAGTACTCTGATATTGAGCTTCCGCATACACTTGTTGTGTTATTATGGATGTTACCGTTCCTTTCGGGTAGAAAAAGGTTTTACCCGATTGGCGGGTCTGTTGGCGTGCCCGAACCGTACAAATTGGCGGACTCGGGGCGTGACAGATTAGAGTGGTATCAGAGCCTAGGAATAGTCCTAGGTGGTTAGCAACCTTAGGGAGACCCTAGGGATTAGCACGAGAGAGTGTGTGGATTATTGGGCGAAAGTATTTGATTGGTTATTGTTGTTCCCAAAAAGGATATTGGGACTGATCGAGGGCGACGAGCTTTCATTCTTCGGATATTACGTTGGCGGCCGACAACGTAATGTTGGAGATGAAAAGGAGTACCCTCTTATACTTTCGCATGATTGGGTCGACGAGCTTTTCTGTTGGTATATAGATTGCGCGTTGCTCAAATGGCTAAATTTGGGCAAATCGTTTCGTTGTGGTGTGCATATTAGCGATGACACCACATAGGGAAACGCACCTGTTTGACTCGAGTCACGAGAAGGCTCTGGGTCAAACGAGGTACACGAGCTGCGATAGCAGGTGACCGCACTTGTTGGTGTGATCCAGCAGCAGGTCAAGTTTCTTGCCGTCAGCGGAAATTTCCGCCGGCAGAAAAGCTGATTCCAACGCCTAAGTGTGGCGTCGATGTGACAGTCGGAGCAGATAGATAGGCTCCAGTTGCTGATAGCGCAGCAAGCTGAGGCTGCACAAACAACGTATGAGTATACGGCGTCGCCGCCTGTAGGGGCGACAGAAAAGAGAATGGCAGTGGCCGCCGAACTTTTGTCGGCGCAGCCAACACCTTCAGCATAGGGTGTTTTACGCTTGTGTCAGCTAAGTTGCTGGCAAAGTATGGTTAGTAAGGTCCAGTAAGAGACCGACTCGCGAGGTAAATGGTGATCGCTATGTCGCGAGAGCCAAGTTGCTGTGCCCTAAGGGTTAGGGCAAGAAAGATTTATGGGCCGGGCGGCGTGAGTTCGCCCTGATGACGGTAGTGACCGTGTGGCGTGTTGATTTTGGCTAGATTGCCGCATAGTGGAGTTAGTGAGGCCCAGAATAGGCTTCAAGGTGCGAGGATCTCTCAAAAGAGCGAGAGTTTTATGGCGCCGATCCGACGGATCAGCGTAATGGCAAGGATTGCCACCGCAGGATTTGCGAGTTAATCACCAAAGTTGGTGAACAGTCGTTGTGATGCCTCAACCTAGTTGGGAGAGGTGTACAGGAGTCATACGCGTGTATAAGCAAGTTGCTTAATACTAGATATTTGTGAGTTAGCATGGGGGCGCTGGATGCCCAACTGTTTGGGTGCTCATGGAGCACAAGTGTTGTTTAGCCAGAGAGAGCTGATTAGGTGACACGTTAGCCTTTGCCCTGTGTGGCCAGAGTCGATACAGAGTTCGGATTGTGGATTGACGACTAGTTAGTTAGTTTTCGCTCAGTGGAGCATAGTGGTCGCGTGGCGACGATTTGCGGGTTCGCGTTAGGACGATCCGTGCCTGTACCATGTTTGTGGATTGTGGCCTGTAGCCCAGTGGGCAGGCGCAGTCAGCTGTGAGAGACAGTGGCCCGAGACCTGATGGCGGGGCATGATAGAGATTTGGTCAGGACGGTAGTCCGAGCGATGACCCGGGGACGTGGAATGCCACGTGTGAGCCTTGAGGCTAGTGGTGATTGAGGTACTGTAGCTCCTAGTGGGAGTATTGGGGTAGTAATCCTAAGAGGGGATCTACCCGCATGACGATTGGGTCTGTGTGCTAGTGAGAGCCAGGGTGCAATGTTGGATTAGTTGGGCTATAGGCCCCTATTGGATCATGGTTTGCGGACCTATTAGTAGTCCGAGATATTGGGTTAGCTGATAACCCGTGGACTTAGAGCGCTAGTAGCGTGTCAGATAGTTGAGGACTTGAGGATTGGCACTTACCCTCCACCTTAGACAGTGGAGCGACCGGAATATGCGGTAAATGTAATTGTTGCAGACGCAACCTCGTTGTGAAAAGAATGATGGCGGAATTAAAGTGAAAATTTCGCAAGTAAAAACTGGGTCATTCGTGGCAATTGAAAGAGCAAGTGCTCAACTGTGTCTTTCACCTACTTAGTGAAAGTTGTCAGACAACGGGTCTGAGTTTGTCCCTGGGTTGAGATAGGGATTCATGGATGAGTTGCTCGTATGGTTCGGCGAACGGGCAATTTGAGGCCCAGTAACGATATACAGTGAGCACAGTAGTGGGATAAGATTCCTCCCTCTCGATTAACTAGAAGTCGAGTTGTGATTCAAGTTTCGAGGACGAAACTTATTTTAAGGGGGGTAGAATGTAATGTACCGAAATTTTGGCACATAAATAAATGTAAATAAAGGTGGTATGAAATACTAGTGTTATGAAAGTTGGGGAAGTAAGGAACATTTGGACGCGAGTTGGGCCCAATTCGGGTTAAAATGGAGAGATCTAAAAATTTATTGGAGAAAGGGGGCCCAGATTTTTAGTAAAAAATTCACAGTGTCAGAAAATTCCGAGAAAATTACGGGAGCCCCGTAAATATGTTTTAAGACCACAGAAAAAGTTTCGCGTTGATCGGATGCCTGATAGTGAGAACGGGCTCCGCCAACAGTGTCGAAAAATTCTGAGAAAATTATGGGAGCTTCGTAATTATGTTTTAAGGCGACAGTAAAAATTTCGGGTTGATAGGATATCCGGATTGTGAGAACGGGGTCCGCCAATGATTCTAGATACAGCGAGGCTTTTGGTGGCCCAGAAATGGCCCAAACTGAAAATTTAAATTTTTCTGTGATAAATTTAGCTGAAACGAACCCGCCTGTCAAATTTGGACGGAAACGGACGAAAAATGGACAGAAAATAGACCAAAAACGAATCTCAAGGCGGCGTTGGCGCGCGGCTCGAGGCGCGCTTGCGTGCTGCACAAGCTGCGCGCTCCTGCGCGGGTCAGGCCGCACAGGCGCGGGACGAGCGCCCCGTGGCGCTGGGGCGCGCGCTGGACCCGGTGCGCGCCCTCTTCATGGTGGACCGCCACACGGCAATTCCTTATTGGGCGGTCCCGTGGACCCGGTCCACGGACCACCCTTCTTCTTTTTCTCCTTCTTTTTCTTTTCTTCTTCTTCCTTCTCCCACGCAGACCCTTCCTCCTCTCCTTTCTGTTCATCTTCTCCAACCGAGCTTCAACCGAGCTTCGAGGGAGAGAGAGAGAGAGAGAGAGAGAGAGAAAGAAAGAAAAAGAGGAGGAAATTTTGTGAGATGGAACGGCGCGACTGTACGAGGTAAGCCCCGCACATTATTTTTACGGTATTTTTGGCACAATATTTATGCCTCCTTTGGGTTTGGATTTGACCCCATTATCGTGTTGCGTGTTAGGAACCGAGTTAAACTGCGCCGTTTTATTGCGCAGACTGTCGGGGACAATTTTGACGCGCCTCGTTTTGCGTGCCAATCCGAGGTACGTGCTCCGTTTTATGCACAGATTGAATTGTTGTGCACGGTTTTACATGCAGTTTATAATATTATACATCATTTTTCGTACAGAGATAGAAAAATATGCACCGTTTTGCGTGCAACCTTACAGTTAAACTTGCACCGTTTTGCGTGCAGATCATTTTATCGCGCACCGTTTTGTGTGCAGTTTATAATATTATACATCATTTTTCGTGTAGAGATAGAAAAATATGCACCGTTTTGCGTGCAACCTTACAGTTAAACTTGCACCGTTTTGCGTGCAGATCATTTTATCGCGCATCGTTTTGCGTGCAGTTTATAATATTATACATCGTTTTTCGTGCAGGGATAGAAAAATATGCACTGTTTTGCGTGCAACCCTATAGTTAAGCATGCACCGTTTTGCGTGCAGATTTGAGGTACGTGCACCGTTTTACGTGCCGACCGTGTTGTCGCGCACCGTTTTGCGTGCCGATCCTAATATTATGCATCGTTTCTCGTGCAGGGTTAGAAAAACGTGCACCGTTTTACGTGCAACCCTACGGTAGACCGTGCACCGTTTTGCGTGCAGATTCAAGGTACGTGCACCGTTTTGCGTGCCGGTTGATTTAACGCGCACCGTTTTGCGTGCAGACTAAAATGACGCACACCGTTTTGCGTGTGGGTTTTTAGTGACGTGCATCGTTTTGCGTGCAGGTTTGGTGGACGTGCACCGTTTTGCGTGCAGACTCGAGAGAAGTGCATCGTTTTGCGTGTAAGCTCGAGGAGACAAGTGGAATCGCGCGGAGACCAATTGCAAGTGTCTACAAGCAATTGGGTACACTACAAGGTGGGGAATTCTGCCGAAATTGGGTGACCTCTCCCCTTGCTCCTTTGCTTTTCGATTCGAAGCATGATAGTAGCCTGTTAGAGGCGTTAGGTAATTATGAATAAGATTGCATGTTTAGAGGAACGCAGATGAAAAGAGCAACTGTTGGTTGCCAATAACAGATGATATATGTGCATGTGTAGAAAAATTTAGAGGAAAAGTGATATTTATGATTTATCCACAATAGGGGATAAACTTGTATGTGTAGATGGACACAGATGATAAATGCAACTGTCAGTTGCCAAAAGGAGATAATTCATTTTCATGTGCAAAAAGGACTTAGAGGATAAATATTATTTTTATGATGGATATGAAAATAATTGCATGCGTAGAAATGAGTAATTACTGGATGACTGTGAGCATGTTAGGGTACAACCCTAGAAATCATGTGATATAAGTGAACAGAACTTGTTGGTAGTAAGACTAGGAGAAAACCTAGTGTAGGGGTTTGATTGGTAGTGAGACTAGGAGAAAACCTAGTTTAGGGGTTTGACGAGTGACATCAACTTAGGAGTTATCCTAGGAAGGATGAGTGGCATGGTCTTAGATGATAACCTAAGGACACTGGATAGAGTGATCAACATAGAGTCAGAAAACTCTAGGGTGTATATAACACGGAACTTAGGTAAAGAGAACCTAAGGAGAACTAGTGTTCAACATAGAGTCAAGGAACTCTAGGATGAGTATGACATGGAACTTAGGTAAAGAAAACCTAAGGTGAACTAGAGGTCAGCATAGAGTCATGGAACTCTAGGACAGGTATGACATGGGACTTAGGTAAAGGGAACCTAAGTTGAGCTAGGAGAGTTTAAACTCACAGACAGGAAAATAGAGTCAAGTTGACTCTAGGATTCAGTAAGGAATCAGGAGGATGGAAAAGGTGGATCAAGTGTGGAGATATGAAAGGGAAAACAGAAAAGTAGAGTCAATGTAATTCTAAGATAACAGTGGAACATGGAATTAGAGTCAGTGTAACTCTAAGTTAATGGTGAAGCAGGAAAACAGAGTTTAGTTAACTCTAGGATTCAGTGAGGAATCAGAAATGTGGGATGAGATCTCCAGTTTAAAGAGTTGATCAAATATAACCCTAAAAGGTCATAGGGTGTATGGGCAAATGGATAATAACTTTAACTTCAATTTGAGTTAAAGAAATAAAAGAGAAATGTTTAAGAGTCCAGGAGACTCTCTAGTTATCCTTATGGCAAGACCTAGGATAAGAGGAAAAATTGTTGCTAAAAGGCAAAGATTAAAAGCAAGCTAAAAGTGGCTAAAAGTATAAAGAAAATGTAATTGACGCCTTCGAATTTGAGACTCGTCAAGTGGAGCAGGACTCCCTGGGCAGTGACCCGTCGGACGAGGTACTTTCGAAGGGCTAAAAGTGAAAGCAAGGAGCTAAATGCTCAAAGAAAAGAGAAAGTGATTTGCCAGTGGCAAAAAGGGAGCTATAAGCTCGAATAAGAAAGGAAAGCAAGTGTTCAAAAGCAAAGAGGCTAAGAACTAAAATAAAAAGAGAAAGAAAAAGAAAAGAAAAGAAAGAAAATTAAAGATAAAACGGGCGTACCTCCGGGGGTGAACGTACAACGGTCAGGAGTTGGACAGGGTCCCTCTCCCGGGCAGCGACCCGTATGACTGGTAGATAGAGTACTCTTGTCAGAGTTGGGCAGTGACCCTATCGGGCAGTGTCCCGTATGACAAGTCCCCCCGGCAGGACGGGGTAACACTTGCGAGTGTTATCGGCAACCTTAGAAATCTTATCTTATGGTAGCAAGACTACCGGGCTCGGGCCCGTTGGATAAGAATTTCCAAGGGTTAACTTGAACTAAAGCACCAGAATCTAAAGAATAAGAAAAATAGAGTGGCCAAGGTGGCCGGGTTAGTTGGACTCAGTATTCAGCGGCATAGTGGCCGAGTTGGTGCTTAGCAGCCTAGTGTGGCTAGACAGAGTAGTGCTGAGTAGATGGTTATACACAGATAGTGTAGTGATATGTTATATTGCATAGCTGCATTTTGATATTGAGGATTTTAGTTTCCTAGCACACTATTATTATTGCTTCCATTGGACCAAGTGGTGTAGGACACTTTCTCTCGGTGGTTGAACCCACTGGGAACTCGCTCGTAAGTTCTCACACCCCTTGGGTGACTCCCCCCACAGGTTCAGGCATGGATGCAGCGGTCGGGACGGGTACAGGTGCAGTCAGCGAGGCATTCGACAGGGGCAAGTGCCCAGCAGCATAGAGACCTAGAGGGTCTAGCAGAGGTATCCCTTTTATATATTTCTTGAGTGAACCTTGTATGGTGAGGAAATTATGTAAAAGAATTGTAATAAATTTATTTGCAAGTTCAGAAATGTAAAGTGTAATAAATTAAGTTCTTGGTTCACTCTAGTATGCTTTCATTTCCGCATTAGTTGTTGCAAAAATTTAAATTTGTAGTGATTTTAGTACTCTGATATTGAGCTTCCGCATACACTGGTTGTGTTATCATGGATGTTACCGTTCCTTTCGGGTAGTGAAAGGTCATACCCGATTGGCGGGTCTGTTGGCGTGCCCGAACCGTACAAATTGGCGGACTCGGGGCGCCACATTGCAACCTCACTATTTCATTGATGTATGTTTGTGCCAGTCGTTCCCGAGTCCACGTCGTATGTATGGGCAAGAAGTGGGCCGATTTCGTCAAACGATCCACTATGACCCATATCGCATCATGCCCTTGTGGCGACCTTGGAAAGCCGGTCACAAAATCCATTGTGGTCATCTCCCACTTCCACTCGGGCACCGGTAACGGTTGCAATTTTCCTGCCGGGCGTTGATGCTCGGCCTTCACTTGTTGGCACACCAGGCAATGTGCCACGAATCGGGTCACATCTTCCTTCATCTTGGGCCACCAGAAGGTCTGTTTAATGTCCTTGTACATCTTCGTTCCCCCGGGGTGCGCCACATAGGGAGCAGTATGCGCCTCCCTCAGGATTTCCTCTTTGAGCTCCGGTAGATCCAGCACACAGATTCGTCCCCGGAATCGTATCGTGCCTTCGGAGCTTACAGTGAAATCACCCTCTTGGTCAGCAATTATCCTGTCTCGCACAAGTTGTAGTTGGTCATCGGTCGATTGCCCTTTCAGTATCCTGTCCAGTAGGGTGGGTCTGACCACCAGGGTCAAAAGTTGTGCGACCGTGCCCGCTGGCACCACCTCCAGTCTTAATTGCGAAAACTCTGCAATCAGACGGTCCTGCTGGGTGATAGCACTTACACCTGCTTTCCCTGCCTGCCCCTTGCGACTCAAGGCGTCGGCCACTACATTTGCTTTTCCCGGATGATAGTGGATCGACAAGTCATAGTCTTTCAGTAGCTCGAGCCACCGCCTTTGTCGCAAGTTTAACTCCTTCTGGGTGAAGAGGTACTTGAGACTCTTATGGTCGGAATACATGTTGCAGTGTGCCCCATACTAGTAATGTCTCCATAGTTTGAGGACAAACACAACCGCCGCGAGTTCTAAGTCATGCACGGGGTAATTCCGCTCGTACTTCTTGAGTTGCCTTAACGCGTAAGCTATAACCCTTCCCCGTTGCATAAGCACTCCTCCAAGACCATTCCGCGATGCATCGCAATACACCTCATAATCCTCTCTTGGTTCCGATAAGGCGAGAACCGGGGCCCGCGTCAATCTGTCCTTGAGCTCCTCAAAACTTCTCTGGCACTGATCCGTCCAGATAAACTTCTCCCCCTTTCGAGTTAAACGATTCAAGGGGGTGGCTATCTTAGAGAAGCCCTCCACGAAGCGCCTATAGTACCCTGCTAGTCCTAGGAAGCTTCGAACCTCCGTCACCGTTGTCGGTCGGGGCTAGTCCGTCACCGAATCTATCTTCCTCGGGTCTACTGCGATTCCAGACGCCGAGACTACATGCCCCAAGAAATCCACCTCACGGAGCCAAAACTCACACCCTTTGAGTTTGGCATAGAGTTTTTGATCCCGGAGGGTCTGGAGGACTATACGTAAGTGCTCCTCGTGTTCCTCGTCCGTATGGGAGTAGATGAGGATATCATCGATGAAGACCACTACGAATAAATCTAGGAAGGGTTTGAACACCCTATTCATCATGTCCATAAATACTGCCGGGGCGTTAGTGAGCCCGAACGGCATCACTGTAAATTCGTAGTGGCCATAGCGAGTCCGGAAGGCCGTTTTGGGGATGTCCTCCCCCTTAACCCTGAGCTGATGATAGCCGGACTGCAGGTCAATCTTTGAAAATACAGTTGCCCCTTGTAATTGGTCGAATAGGTCGTCGATCCTTGGCAGGGGGTATTTATTCTTAATGGTGACTTTATTTATCTCCCGGTAGTCTATGCACAACCGAAGGCTTCCGTCCTTCTTTCTCACGAACAGGACGGGCGCGCCCCATGGTGACGCGCTTGGTCTGATAAAGCCTTTGTCCAAAAGGTCCTCCAACTGTGCCTTGAGTCCCTTCAACTCCGCGAAGGCCATCCTGTACGGTGCCTTGGTGATGGGTTTAGTGCCTGGGAGTAGTTCAATAGGGAAGTCGACTTCTCGTTCCGGTGGCATCCCAGGGAGTTCCGCCGGAAATACATCCGGAAATTCCCTTACGACTGAGATGTCGTGTCTAACCTAAATTGTGGACCCACGCGATCTAACGATCTCCTGGGTCCTGAATTGCTAGGCGAAGGGGGTGGGTCCTAATTAACCCTTACATACCCCAAACCCTCGCTAAGAAAGCTAGGGGTCTCCTATGCCCCGAAACCCACCCGCGCGCATAGGCCGGGAAGGGTTCGACACTTATCTACGGATTTCCTCCCTAAACCGTACTAAGCACGTCAGGGAGTAAGGGAGGGAAAAGACGAGAGAGAGAGAGAAAAGAAGGTCGATCGGGGGTAGCACGCTTAGGTGTAACCGGTGTTCCTATTCAGCGAGAAAAAAATAAAAATTTTACCTGCTGTCACTTATTCTGGGACATCGCGTCCTCCACTGTGGTAGTCCGGGGAGTCCGTCCGCAACCCTTAGGCCAGCGTCGCACAGCGTGTTGGGGTGGGGATTTAGTGTCGAGGGAGTCTGCTGTATGCTGGTCACCGGGTAGGTCCTCCTGCGGAACGGGGGCTGTAGTGCCCTCTCGTCCTTCTGGTTGCAGTGCGGCGGGGGTAGGGGTTAGCCCCTGAGGGTAGGAGGCACGGGTGTGGTCCTGCACGCCACATTGATTACAATAGTAATACCTCCAAAGGCATCTCGTCACCGGGTGCGCACTCCCGCAGATAACGCAGGGCTCCTGTTGCGATTTCGCGTTTCCCGTTGGCGTTCGCTCGTCCTTCCGCGCTTCCTTCGGGCGTTGATTTGCCCGGCTCTTTGAATTGGGGCCCCCTTGAGGGGTGGGGGTGGCAGTTCTCTCTGTTTCGTCGAGTCGCGACGCCGGAGGTCTGGTGACAGCCGGCTTCCGGGGGCACTCGTAACGTGTGTGGCCCGGCCTGCCGCATCGGTAGCAGTGGTCGAGCCTCCATGGGCAGTCTGTCACCCGATGCGCCCCGTCGCATATGGGGCACGGCTTCCTTAGCGGTTCGGGTCCCTCTCCCTTCGTTTGCCCAACTTTCGGTTCTGTCCTTGGGCGCTTGGCCGCCTGGCCCCTTTGGTGGGAGTCCTTTGCCGGGCCAGGGTATGCATAAGTCCGGCCCTGATATATCCCGGGATTTCCCTGCCGAGAGCGTGCCTCGGCGAGTTCTTGTTCTGCCCGCAAAGCCGCGTTAGTAGCCTCATTGAAGGTGGCAAATCTTACGGGCGGAATCCCACGAAAAGCGTCATATCCGGTGTCGTGCTGGAGGCGGTCGGTTCCCTCAAATTCTTGTGTCATGAGATATAAGCGTTCAGTGAGGGTCAGTAATTGCCCCGCCACGTCACGCAGCTGGTTGCGGAGCAGGCGATTCGCTGCGGCTGCGGGATCCATCCTGTCCATTTCAAAAGAACCTTACCGCTTGGTGACCGAATCCCGGTCGTTATCTGTTCACACAAAGAAAACGCGTCAATCCTATTCTTACTGGCCTTGTCCGGCCATCGTCCGCTGTAAACAAAGAAACCGCATTAACCCTAAGGTTATCACCCTAGCACCTTGACTTACAAACACACCTATATTAAATCCCTTTTCCCCGTACTCTCACGTACTACGGCACCTACACCTTGGTTATCTCATGTCCAATTTGCTTGTGGCATCATACACTGTGGATGTGGATCACCGACTACTGTGGTTATGGTTGTTTTCTCTGATACCATATAATCTGTCACGCCCCGGGAGGTCTAAGGATAAGCGAAAAAGCGTATCTATTTTTTTTTTCTCTAAATAAGTAAGTAATAACCTCACCCCCGGTGCGCGACAGACCGCCACATATACAAATTCACTCTTCAATCGGACAGAGTCTCCTTTGTATATGCACGGCATCCCATTTACATTTACATTACAATACCAACCATCAACCATACAGTCGTCATTGATCAAAGAGCAGAAAATAATCATTCTACGGTTCTGCAAACGGTGTCCACCCGACACCCAATTTTTTAAACAATTACACATTCAAACCAAGAGAGCGGCAACATCGTTTGGAAAGGATAAATCCAGAGGTTTACAAAGTCTGTGCCCACACGGCACTCCGCTTTTGAAAATGTTTTCGCAATCATTTCTTTGATGATAAAACATGCCGCACACGAAGTCACAAAAGTATATCTAAACCGTAAGAGTACATCCAATCCACAGTGCTAACTACATTTAACATGATCCACGATTGCAAATTAAACTAACAGTTAACTAAAAAGAACTTGAGATAAACCAGAAGGAACTAAAGAAGAGAGCCTCCATCGGCTACGGTCCTCTCGACAAAGTCTCACCGCCATCCCGGCTAACGCACCTAGTCAGACCTGTCACGGAGTGGGTAAGTCAGTGACAAATAAAGTAGATGTCTTAACGATTTAACGTAGATTAAGAACAAACCGATTGCACCGGAACCTTTCCCTAAAACCCTGCACAAATTATGCCGGGCACCAACCCCAGAATACCGAATCAAGCTGGGCACCAACCCCAGAATACCCGTCGGAGAGACGAAGATCTCCCCTCGTGCACAATCACATTACTCACCTGATGCATTTAACTTCTTCACGGAGCTAGTGCGGCTCCTTAGCTGTCGTGAAGAGGTCCCCACGGCTCCCTCCCCTTTGTAGGGCACACGGGTCAAGCTGACCACCTTTCCGAAAAAGTACAACCATGCGGAGGCCAATCCGCCTGTGTACGTGCAGCATCCAAACACCGGGTTGCCAAAGATCGACGTGTATGAAGCACCGCGACCTCAGTCACCACAATTGTTATGTAAAATAAAATACATTCATGCGAAAGGTTTAACAGTCCATCTACTTTATTAAAGAGGTTAACATGCTTTTTACGATGATCTGGTGCACTTACTGCACTTGTTGCACTTAATGCAAGGGTACCCACCTGGTTGCGGGAATATCGGAGCACCTGGATCTTTCGCACACTGCCGCTGCGCACCTGGACCTAAGAAAAGTCCGCAAGGGTAGACTATAATCAAAACCACGCACTAACATTTCAAAACGAGAGTCCGAATTTATCTGTTCGACAAAAACCCAAGAAAGCGTCAAAACGCGTGGCTCGACGGATCCCCGCGGGGCCGCCGCCGCCCGCCGGAGCCCCGCGCGGTCTGAAACCGTGCGGCGTGCCTCCGCGGGCGGCGCCCGTGCGGGTGCGGCCCGCGCGGCGCCCGTGCGGCGCCCGCGCGGGTGCGGGCCCGCGCGGCGGCCGCGCGGCGCCCGCGCGGGTGCAGTCCGCACGACGCCCGCGCGATACCCGCGCGGGTGTGGGCCCGCGCGATGCCCGCGCGGTGCCCGCGCGAGTGTAGCCCCCGCAGGTGCAGCCCGCGCGGCGCCCGCGTGGCGCCCGCGCGGTGCCCGCGCGGTGCCCGCGCGGGTGCGGCCCGCGCGGCACCCGCACGGTGCCCGCGCGGCACCCGTGGTCGCCGCCCGCGGGCGGCGTCCGCCCGCCCGCGGTGCCCGTCCGCGTGGTGCCCTAGCGGCACCGCGCGTCTCCGCCGCCCGCTCCGTGCCCTAATTTGCGCGGCGACGGCGGCGGCGGCGGAGACGACGGAGACAACCGAAAAAAACCTAAAAAAACATCGAAAGAAGATCTCGAAAGCTACAACGAAGATTTACTCACCGGATTAATCGACGGGGAAGTCGTCCGATCGCGTTCTTGCCTCCGGTTCGTTGTTCGGGGTGATCGGACTCCTTCGTTTCCTTCATTTTTCTTCTTTCTTTCCTCCGGTTAGGGTTCCGTCTTTTTCCTTTTCTTTTTCTCTCGCGTTCTCTCTGGTTAGGGTTTCTTTTTGCAAGAGTTTGATTTTTCCCCCCCGTACGTATTATTAAATCCCTATATTTAATTTCCTGTCACCGATTAATTTATTCATTAATTAATTAATCACACCGAATATTCAAAATTCCCCAAAAAGCGTGCCGGATATTTTACACGAATTCCGATGCGCGCTTAAGTCACCGCAATCTTAGAAACCCTATTCCGGGAGATCCGTACATCGAATTTCCGATCCGATCGCACCGTCGGTCCTCATTTTTCGAGCCCTTTCCGGGAGATCCGTACATCGAATTACTCATACCACGCACCGACCGACTTTCAAAAATTCGATAATTTTATTCCACTAAAAGGAATAATTAATTAACATATGAGTCACAAATACACGTAAAAGCAGAATCACTACAAACCTTAACGGGTTCAACTTATCCGATCGTACCCGTTAACACTAAAAGGCTCATTTCGGAAGATCCGTAAGTCGGATTTTCCCCCCGATCGCACCGTTGTTCAAGGTTAAACGAGCTCTACCGCAATATAGTTCTTACACCCAAAGAAACACAAGAGCACATAGACAAAGGTAAATACTTAAAAACTAAATTAATTCAAAAGCCAAAAAGGCAAACCTAAAAGTAACTAGCGTTATTACATCACACCCCCCCTTAAAAGAAGTTTCGTCCTCAAAACTTAACGACTACCCTTATCAAGTAATTCCGGGAAAACGTTCCCTTATGTCCGATTCAAATTCCCAAGTAGCTTCGTACTCCTCGTGATTTCTCCAAAGCACTTTTACGTAGGGAGCCCATCGATTGCGCAAACTCTTGTCTTCACGTGCCGAGATCCGCACCAGAGTCTCATCAAAGCTTAAATCCTCCCGAAGCTCAATAGCCGAAGCGCTAATGATGTGTGACAGGTCGGAAGGGTACTTCCGGAGCATTAACACGTGAAAGTCATCGTGTACCCGATCGAGATTTGGTGGCAGAGCCAACCGGTAGGCTATCGGACTGATACACTCCAAGATCTCAAATGGTCCAACGAACCGCAGGCTCAACTTGCCACGCAAATCGAACCGTTTGATCACCTTGGATGGTGAAACCCTGAGCAACACATGCTCCCCGACCTGGAATTCCAAGTCACGACGCCTCCGATCCGCGTAGCTCTTCAGCCGGCTCTGAGTAGTTAACAACCGCTGCCTGAAGATGCGCACCTTTGCCTCAATCTCCTCCACCAAATCGGGACCCAACAACCTCCGCTCGCCCAAATCGTCCCAACAAATAGGGGAACGACACCGACGCCCATAGAAAGCCTCATTCGGTGCCATCAGAATGCTTGCCTGATAGTTGTTGTTGTAGGCGAACTCCACTAAAGGCATAAAGCGAAACCATCCTTCGCCAAAGTCAAGTACACATGCCCAGAGCATATCTTCGAGAATCTGGATCACTCGCTCTGACTGTCCGTCACTCTAGGGATGGAAGGCTGTGCTGAAATGAAGTTTTGTTCCCAACACCTGCCGCAAACTCTGCCAAAAGTTCGACACAAATTAACCGAGTGTCTCTGTCGGAGGTAATTGATGTCGGCACTCCGTGTAACCTTACCACTTCATTGATGTAAAGTTGCGCTAGACGATCCCGTGACCCCATCATGTGCATAGGTAAGAAGTGTGCTGATTTCGTCAGTCGGTCCACCATGACCCAGACCGCATCGTGACCATACTGCGATCGTGGGAGGCCAGTGACAAAGTCCATCGTGATCCGCTCCCACTTCCACCCAGGTATTGTAAGCGGGTGCAACTTCCCTGCTGGACGCTAGTGCTCAGCCTTTACCAGTTGATATACATAGGCAATGAGCCACAAAACGCGTCACGTCCCTCTTCATTTTGGGCCACCAGAAGGTTTGCTTAAGGTCCCTGTACATTTTGGTGCCCCAGGATGTACAGTGTGCCCTCATTAAAATCTCCTCCTTTATACTCAACTGGTCGGGTACACAAAACCGTCCTCGGAACCGTAAGGAGTTGTCTGCCTTGATCGAAAAGTCACCTTCCTGATCTGAAGTGATCCTTCTTCGGACAAGCTGTAAAAGTGCATCCGTCATTTGACCCTCCAAGATTCGCTCAAACAGGGTAGGCTTGACTACACGAGCCGATAGTCGTGCAACCGTGCCACGATCTCCCAGACCAAACAGCCACACTTCTAAACAGGAGAACCCTGAGCACAATGTCCACTAACACAAAGGCCTCCAGGTACAACAGACTATCCATCCAAAACCTATCGGATCAAAAAAAGGACCAGTAACGAATACAACGAGAAAACCTAGTCGTAAAAACTGCCTAGGTGTACTGCGCGCACTCACGGGATCACGCGCCCACCTGTAAGGTAGCCTAAACCGACCCTCTGGTGCAGAACATAAGAACCAAAACCAGAGCCTTCCCCTCCCCCCCAAGGAACTAGCCGGCTCCACCCAGCGTCAAAAGCTAACCCACGACATAAAGTTGCCACCTACACACATTGGTGCGAAACAAGACACCGCCTCTCTAACTGATTTCTAAACCCAACCGAACAAGATATACTAAACCCGGTGATCTCCTTATAACCCAGAGGAGCACCCTAGTACTCCACCACGAAGATTCTCCAAAACTATCGCAGTGACCACAGCAATAGCCCAACTATGGGTAACAACCGTAGGGGAAGAATTCTTATTTCCACCTATACCCCGCCCAAGTGCAAAAATCGGTCGTCTAACTGCTGAAAAGTAAAACAAAAGACCTAAAAGGTGCAATTTAGACAAGAGGCTACCCCCATAAAACTTGTGACCAAAACCTCAGGTGGGTCCGTTCCTCGTCATAGCATAGGATAAATCCTCCCACCCGTCAGCTGCGATGCCTTCTCCTCTCGTCGTGGGGTCAAAGGGCGTCTGGTCAATACTGAAGGGGCGTACCCGTGTTCCTGAAAGCCAGGTTCTTGAAGACGCGTTTTGCGCTTCTCGTAGTCAGTCATCGCCTGGTGATTGGTAAGCCAATCCATCTCGAGTACTATATCGAACTCCTTTAGCGGAATTACCGCCAGATCCCATGGACAAATCACCCGGCCCAACTTTACCAGACAGGAAGGAATATAGCCCCTTGCCTTGAGGGTTTGCCCGGGGGTCTGAATGAACATAGTTCTATAAAGGGGTCTCTCCTCAAAACCATAGGTATGAACGAAATTACGAGATATAAAAGAGTGGGATGCTCCGGTGTCAAACAAGGTCCTATCTCGAAAAAGAAAACTAAGAGTAGAGTAATACCTGCTACTAAGTCCTCTAAGGCAGTCTGTCCCCTGCTGAGCTGTCGCGTAAATCCTCCCGCAGGGACGTAGCGGCTCCCTTCTCCTCGTGTCGTGATGCTGAAGGTGTTGTGCCCGGGTTCAAGGGGCAGTTAGAGCGGAAGTGTCTCGGCTTGCCACAACGGAAACAATGGTCGTGCCTCCAGGGACATTCAATCACCTGGTGTGCTCCTCCGCAAATAACGCAAGGCCCGTTCCCCGGCTCTTGTCCTCTCGTCGGCGTGCTCCTGGTTCCCGCTGCGTCCTTGGATGTTTGGGTGGTCGGCTCCCAATGGAAAAGCCACCCCCAGGATAAGGCTGAGATCGTTTATTGTTCCTGTTACGTTCAAAGTCCTCCTGCCGGGCACGAGTGATAGCCAACTCCTATTCCACTAAAGTGGCCCTATCGACCACCTCTTGAAAGGTGGGCAAGCCTGCCGCTAGTACTATCTGAAAGGTGTCGCTCCGTAGACCATCCACAAAAAAAGGGCCATGTGGGATTCTTTCCTCATGACAAAGGGGACGCGATCAGCTACACCGGCGTTTTGTGTCAACCAATACACTCGTTCTGTGAGTGCTGATAGTTGCCCAGCCATATCCTGTAACTATTGTCAAAGTAGACGATTCTCCGCAGCTGTCGATGCCGTCCCATCCACTCCTGTGCCATCTATTGATGACCAAGTCCGGGCCATAGTCTGAGCATACATAAAAGTCGAGTCAAACCTAGACTTAACCGACTTCAGAACCGTCTTACAATCAGACACCGACTTCCCTCCCTCAACCCTCATGCTCTTACGCTTCTAGCCTTTGGTTATTTCATAGGTTAGCCGCAAGTGATACTGTGTTCCGTGGATGTTGGATATTAAGTACCGTGGTCAAAGTCGTTTTTTTTTTCTGTCTTTCTTTTTTTTTTTTTTTTTTTTTTTTTTGGTCTGAGTGATATTGTGACGCCCCCAATAGTAGCACATCGAATGTGGATGGAATTGTAATTGGGTTTATATGAGACTTGGACACTAGTAATAATAACTGGGCTTAAGCATTTTGGGCTGTGGTTTGGGCCCAACAAGTTATTATTGTCAGTGGACTGGATCGTTACATTTGGTATCAGAGCCGATAACCAGCCGGAAGTGTGTGGCGAGTCTCAGCTGAGCCTGAGTCTATATGACAGGGCTAGCGAGACGAGTCTCACATTGCCTGGTGATCTTGGGCTGTTGTGTGTGTGCTTGGGCTGACGAGGACGTTTGGCCTAAACGGGGAGAGTCCGTGACGCCCCCAATAGTCCCACATCGGATGTGGATGGAATTGTGATTAGGTTTATATGAGACTTGGACACTAGTAATAATAACTGGGCTTAAGTATTTTGGGCTGTGGTTTGGGCCCAACAAGTTATTATTGCTAGTGGGTCGAGTCGTTACAACCTCGCATAGGCGAAGCGTCTAACCTACAAAATATAGATACAACACATCTATACAAATATCAGAGCTGAAAAGAAATTAATAATAACTCACATCACTGTACAACTGTCCTCTCAAATACATAATCATCTCAAATACATAGTCAACTCTCAACAGAGTAGAAATGAACTAAAATACAGACTGTACAGTACTATCAGCTCCAAACACTGAAACAGGATTCTCCGTCTAATCTCCTCAAGCATGGGTAGGAATCTAGCTTGCGACTCCCTGTCCTCGATCAGAAGGAAGGTTAATTAGTTATGCACAGTTTTATATCACTTTTCAGGCATTAAAACATGAAGGAAATACAGAGGAAAACTCTATTACAATCATGTCTAATGTTCAATAGAAGGTAGCATAAAAGGCACCTTAAAAGCACAAAGATTGGTGATTATAGTCTTGACTGAAAACTTAGCAACTTGGTTGTGTTGATTTAAGATCACATCTACTATATATTCTTTGTTCAACCATTAAATAGTGTGTTGTATCTATTACTTCAATCCTTCTGCATAACATGTGTGACATATATTTCACCAATCATTCATGCAGCTCATAGTTTCACTCTTCCAGGCAACCAAGAGAAAAACATTACCTTATATATGCTATATTATGTATCAATCACAAAATAATTAAAAAAAGATTCGCACTGTATCTTCTCTAGTCTTGCATAATAAAGGACCATCCTAGCTGATGGCTATCACATTAAAAAAAGGTAATAATAGTAATGAAAAAGATAGCTACAATATTCTTGAACAGATTCAATCCACTAAATAGGTGTATTACTCAAGTAAACTAGCTTACTCACACATTAAACATTTCCCTAAGGACGAAAAATGATTAGACACTAATCGTCATTTTGCTTCATCACAAATGGCTACTATTTGGAAGTTACCACCCTTCCCTATAATGCACTAATTTAAAACATTATATTGGTGGTCCAAAATCGACACTAATATGGATGTTAATTGATGTAGAGTTCCTTATTGGACCACAAACCAAGTAAAATCACAATGACCTGTAGAAAGTGAAAGGTGCAAGCATTATCTATGTCTATGGAAAAGGATACATGTAGGCCCTATAAAGTAATGATAATTCTATAAAACTACTGAACCAAGTGGATTTATGTGATGAAAAAAATGATATTTAATTTATTCCTCTTGAACTGGCAATATTGGGGGTGTGATCAAGTTAATTGAGTTTTGGATCATCAGGTCAAATAGCTACGCACACGATTTCATTTTTACACAACCACATCAAAGATGAATATTTTTTTCTAAAGAAACATAGTAAGCTACCCACCTCCTTCATTAAAAGAGAAAATAAGGCAACAATGTCTCAAAAATGCTAAAAAAAAAAAAAAAAAAAAAAAAAAAAAGGGAGTAAAAAAGTGTATGAAGCGAAATAAATGTGGAGGAGATACAAGGGGAAAGAAAACAGGACGTTGTCGAGCTATCGTTAGAGTCAAGACTCAATCCAAGAGCTAGCTCAACAGCTTATGAATGGCATCAAACACCCAGAGTGGACACGAACTCCTATTCCTAAAGATATTTACTGGCACTTTGAACACTTATTTTTCGATATTGTAAATGCCCCCAAAAGTTCCTTCTGATGAAGTGCCACCACTTTAGCCACAAGCTAGTTAAGGTACGTCCTTTTGTTGATCCTCCATTCCCTTAGCACCGTCTATAGTTAACGAACCCGCTTGGGCCACTGATATAATTTAGATTTTGAGGGGTGAGGGCCCGCAAACCCTAATATAGAAGCAAAAGACAGACATGGTTTGTTGTCTCTAATTTGATCAGTACTATATAGAATATATTGTTGTTCTCCCAACCATTCTCTCCTTTGCAAATTACCTGCGGTTAGTGTTGGGAAAATCCGGTACTCGCCCCGGTACCAGATTCTGTGAATCCGCAACCCGTTTCGATACCGCAATCCGCTTCGGTACCGTCTAGAGTTGAGATTCCGCAGCGAAAACGTCAAATCAAATTTTTACCAAAAACCCGAGTTTTTATAAAAAATTCTTCCCCTCAACAAAACTGGAACCAATACAACCACAAAGAGAAAAAAACCAAAACACAAAATATACGGATGAAATAAGATTCATTAACTAAGAGAAGAATTACACCGATTACACAGACTCCTCTTCTGCAATAGAGTAGCTTCAACTTGAGCCCTCTTTTTGAATCTCTCTCACCCTTCTCTCGTCTTCTATGAAGACTTCTCTCTTTTCTCTCTTTTTGTATCGTACGATCATTCTCAAGATCATACGTACTTATATATATATATATATATATATATATATATATATATATATATATATATATATATATATATATATATATATGCTCTCTACATTAGAGATATATATAAACTCCACCCAAGATAAATCCAAATCTACTTAAATTAGGATTATACTTTAATTAATATTTAAATCTAAATTAATTTATCTCTAACATATTTAAATATTAATCCTAATCCAATTAAGATTTATTTGCAAAACTAATCAAATTCTAACAATCTCCACCTTGGTTTGATTTGTAATCTTTAACTGCTACGTCGAGCTCACCACACAAGCTCCACCTTGAGCTTGTCTCCGCCGCTCGATGTTGCCGCATCCTCCGCTCCATCTTGAGCGATTGCGCCTCCGCGAACTTTAGGAACCCGAATTGCTTTAGCTTTGGTTCTAATTGTTCTCCCGTTCAGAACATACAAGTTCCCGCGCTTATTCGCCACGCACACAACTCGATCTCGTTTTTGTACCCTCATAGCTCCACCTGAAGCTGAAATTTTGCAACATTTCGAGTCCAACTCACCTAACGAGATCAAATTCCGCTTCAAACCAGGAATGTGTCGTACACCTGTCAGCGTCCTCACGACCCCACCGTGCATCCGAATCTTCACTGTGCCGACTCCTAAAACTTTGCACGCCGTCCCGTTCCCCATAAGAGCTTTTCCACCTTTTATCGCCTTATAGGTAGCAAAAGACTCTTTTTCCGGGCAGACGTGGAAGGAACATGCCGAATCGAGCACCCATACATCATCCGAAATTTTAGTATCATCGGTAATCGCATATAGCACAACAGAATTAATTATCTCCGATTTTGCCGCTTGCTCCATCGCTAACGTCTCCTTGTCTTGATCCGCAATAGTTTTTTCCTTCTGTCGCTTTAACTCATTCATGTCATCCTTAAGCTTATGACAGTTGCGCTTAATGTGACATCTCTTGCGACAATAGAAGCACTCCACCTCGGATAACGGCTTCTTTTGTCTACTTCCGGTCGCCAATGTTTTTACATCCTTCTTCGCTTTTACTATCAAAGTTGTGTCATGACGTACTCTACATGCCGGACTCCTGAGTCATCTTTCGCATCTCATTCGAGAGAAGCGCCGCCGTGACCGTCTCCACGCTTATAGTCTCCTTACCATAAAGCAACGTGGTCACAAGATGCTCATACGTCACCGGTAACGAAGAAAGTAAAATAAGCGCTTAATCTTCATCATCCAGTTTGACTCCGATACTGGTCCACTGGGTCACCACCTTGTTGAACTCGTTCAGATGCTCATGTAGGCTAGCTGGTTCTTGCATCTGCAGCGTGAACAATCGTTGCTTCAGATACAATCTATTCGTCAAGGACTTGGTCGTGTACAGATCTTCCAATTTCTTCCACAACTTCGCCGGTGTTGACTCGTTGGCTATGTTGTAAAGAACATCATCTGCTAATAATAGATAAAGCATACTCAACGCTTTCCGCTCCATCTTCTCCTATGCCGCATCCGTAATCTCCGCCGGCTTTGCCTCTTTCCCATTCAATGTTTGGTCCAAATCCTGTTATACCAAAACAGCTCGAACTTTAATTTGCCACAAGCCGAAATTGTTTTTGCAGTCGAACTTCTCGATTTCAAACTTCGTGGCCATCTCCGTCAATCTTTTCCGAAGATCGATGACCTTTAGCTCCGATACCAATTGTTGGGAAAATTCGGTACTCGCCCCGGTACCAGATTCTGTGAATCCGCAACCCGCTTCGATACCGCAATCCGCTCCGGTACCGCCTAGAGTTGGGATTCCGCAGCGGAAACGTCAAATCGGATTTTTACCAAAAATCCGTCCCCTCAACAAAACTGGAACCAATACAACCACAAAAAGAAAAAAAACCAAAACACAAAATATACGGATGAAATAAGATTCATTAACTAAGAGAAGAATTACACCGATTACACGGACTCCTCTTCTGCAATATAGTAGCTTTAACCCGAGCCCTCCTTTTGAATCTCTCTCACCCTTCTCTCGTCTTCTCTGAAGACTTCTCTTTTTTCTCTTTTTTTGTATCGTACGATCATCCTCAAGATTATACATACTTATATATATATATGCTCTCTACATTAGAAATATATATAAACTCCATCCAAGATAAATCCAAATCTACCTAAATTAGGATTATACTCTAATTAATATTTAAATCTAAATTAATTTATCTCTAACAGATTTAAATATTAAATATAATCCAATTAAGATTTAATTACAAAATTAACCAAATTCTAACAATTAGAATCCTTTTTCTGATCACCAACAAGACAAATTAATACCTTCACATCAGAGACTTTCAATAAGATTGACAAATAGAACCATGCTAGAAAAATTGGCTCATTGATCAACTGTAATTTGTAGTACATCTTGAGGTGACTGTGATACTATCAAATCGAGAGACTACATGTTTCTTGAACATGCATGAGGGCAATATTGGGAGTTTTAAGCTTTATTTATCTATAGAAACCATAGTTTACGTTGGACCTAATGTATTTAATTTTCTTTATAATTGAATGATGTAGAGTATAGGAAATTTATAAAATACCTCTTATGTTAATACACTCTAACATTAATTAATCAGTACTGTATGAGAGTTACAATGAAAATGTTGACAACAACAATTTACCTTACATTGGTGGTGGTGATGATTGTGGTGTGTTGGTTTTGAATTGGATGTTGGGTCGCCCATGATGGGCAAATCTAACCCAACCTATTAAGATATTGGATGGTTTTCTTAGTTTGGTTGATTAATCTTCTGTACGTACTATGTGTGCAATTATTATTTGAGAGAGAAAGGTGAAAGTAGATGCTAATTTTATTTTTCTCTCAAAATAAAAAAATTAACCTCTCTCCCTAGCTAATACTAGTTGAGAGGAGGAGAATTTCTAATATATATTTATATATATAGAATAAAGCTAGAATGCCATATATTGATACTAGAGAAATAATATTTACTTCATTGGATGTTGAGGTTTAGAGATAGGTGGAATAGTAATGACTCAAGAGAGGAAAAGTTTATAGTAAAGATCAATAGTATTTCAGATGAGATCAAATAGAATGAGTTCAACTGAAATACTATAAATAATATATAAATAGTGTCTATAATCAACTTTTTAGCTATTGAATTAATACTATTCCATCTAACCCCACTAAATCCTACGCATCCAATGGTTAAAAGTGTTACGACGGTGGGCCTCCAATAAATATCTTCTATAAACTTGTTATGGTATATAGAAATCTCCACAAAAAATAGAATAGAAAAGAAAAGAGAGAAAGATAAATAATAAAAAAATCTGGTATATTTTGATGGAAGAATACTAAAGTTGCCTTTATTAAAGAAATCAACTTCATGCCCTTACGTCTTAGACATCACTAATTAATTAAGGCGACTCCGACTTTATTAACTATAATAGCCCCGGCCTCTCTATTTATAGATTATTATATAAAATCATATTCTAATTAGATATCTTATCTAATTAGATCTATCTTTATCACAATTAAAACAACCAAATATATTAGATAATCTAATTCTAACTAATTAATATTATCTCTAACACTCCTCCATAATGCTAATGTTCTTCACACCGATCTTCTCTCGGCAAAATATGTAGCAGCTTTGTAAAAATATCGGCCATCTGCTCTTCGGTAGAGCAGTGTATCAACTCGACTTGACCGTTAGCGATCTGTTCACGATTAAAATGATGTCGCAGTTGGATGTGTTTGGTCCGGCTGTGATGAACTGCATTTTTCGCCATTGCGATGGTCGATTGATTATCGCAATAAATTACAGTTGGATCTTTTTGCTCGTACTTCAAATCTGTTAAGGTTCGCTGCATCCAGATTGCTTGACATGTAGCAGTCGTAACTGCTATGTATTCGGCTTCTGAAGATGATAGAGCCGTCGACTGCTATTTTTTAGAAGGCCAACATATTGCTCCTACACCAAAATTGAAGATGAACCCGCTCGTGCTTCGTTGATCACCTACCGAACCTACCCAGTCACTATCAGAACAACCAAAAAAATAAAAATCGTTAGTATTAGTATACCACAGTCCGTGGGATCTCTTGTTCTTTTCAAGTATCTCAATATCCTTTTCGCCGCTCCCTAATTGATTTTACTTGGACTTTGCATAAATCTCGATAATAAGGATGTCGCATAAATAATATCCGGTCTACTGTTACCAATATAGAGCAAACTCCCAATCAGGCTTCTGTACAAACTCGAATCAATTTTTTCTTCTCCATCATCCAAAGAAAGCTTCATATTCGTACTCATTGGATTTTGCACAGTATTACAATTTTTCATGTTAAACTTCTTAAGTAAATCATCAAAATATTTTTTCTAATAGATAAAAATTTTATTATCTTCTTGTTTTACCTCTAGACCCAAAAAATAACTCATAGGGCCAAGATCAATCATCTCTAATTCAGTCATCATATTTTTCTTAAAATCATTGATTAATTTTATATTGTTTCCAGTATAAATCAAGTCATCAACATAAATGCAAACAATCAAAATCTCCATAACTTGAAGTTTGATATAAAGTGTGGGTTCACTTCCACTTCTAGAAAATTCATTTTGAATAAAGTGCGAATTGATCCGACTATACCAGGCTCTTGGTGCCTGTTATAATCCATATGACGCCTTTTGTAGTCTGTAGACTTTACTTTTTTGTCCTTTAATTTTGTAGCCCTACGGCTGCTCAACAAAAATTTCTTCATTCAAAAATTCATTAAGAAAAACTGATTTAATATCAAATTGAAAATTTTTTCATTTATTTTGTGCAGCCAAAGCCAAATTAGTTCAGATAGTATCAAATCTAGCTACGGATGCAAAGGTTTCATTAAAATCAATACCTGCCTGCTGTAAGTAACCTTTTGCAACTAAACGTGCTTTTAATTTCTAAATCGATCATCTGGTTTATATTTTGCCTTGTATATCCATTTCAACCCGATAACTTCTTTTTTTTTTTTTATGGTTCAACAAGCTCTCATGTATCATCTTTCTATAGCGCTGTAATTTTTTCATTCATAGCTTTACACCAATCATCAGATTTTACTGCCTCCTCAAAAGTTTGTGGTTCTCCACATTATGTGTACATGCACTACTCATATATTTCACTAAGCAATTTTACTTTTCTCGATGTCGTCTCAAGCGAAGTTTCTGGTAAAATTTGTGGTGAAGCATGTGGTGTTGTTTCTGTACTTATAGTATTTTCACTATTATTTTTATTCTCAATAGTAGTTTCATCTCCTAACATCGTGTTACGATCTGACGAGTCGCAGCCGATCGGGGAAGCTCCGGCCAAGATCTGGGCATGGCGACGAGGATGAAGAGCGCGGCCCCGGACGATCCATTGCTATACTAGGATGAGATTGCTCTGAGTATAGCAATGGAGAGGATGATGGGGGGGCTCAATTTGATCCAGTTGATCAAATTGAGGCCAATTCTGAGAATTGTTGAGGATTTGATCGGAGTTGAGGGAAATTGTGGGGAAGAAGGAGTGTTCTAGAGAGAGAGAAAGAGAGGAGATTGAGATTGAGAGGGAATTGGAGGAAATGAGATCTGAGATATTCTTTTTCATATCCATCACTAGTACATTTTACTCTATATATACTGTTCTAATGATCGAACTCAACTGTAACTAATTCTATTATGAGGTAGTTATGTGTAATTAACTATTTATGTATCTGGGCCGGTAATTGGGCCACATTCAAAGTGGGGTTAATCATTGGGCTGGGCCGCTCTTCCGCTCATTGTCATCTTCGGATCGGGTAACACCCGTTAGTGTCACCCGATCCGCCAGATTACCGGAGTTGGCCACCCGTTGCTCTTCTACCAGATCCGCCGAAGCCTCTGGAATCCCCTGGCGCCCGTCGCTTCTCACCTACCACGGTACGAAACCCTAAGTCTACCAAAGCTTCAACACAGGTTAGTTCACCTAGACAACCCTCCTCCCTTCATTGCTCCTCTCTGCTCCGATTTCTCTACCTCCTCCCTTCCTACTCCACTGTATACTACGCCGGCCACCACTCCTCTACATGTGTTACACATCGGAAGTGGATTATCCTGTACTTTTGCACTCCAATCCCAACCTTTTTGTTCAACAAATATAGCATCACGACTTATAATTAAGGAGTTAGTAACAAAATTATAAAATCGATAGATTTTTCTTCTTTCGCTATAGCCCACAAAAATACACTTTCTACTATTATTATCCAATTTTTGCCTATTTTGCGATGGAATATGAACAAAAGAAACCGATCCAAAAATTTTAAAATGTTTTACCTTCGGCTTCCAACCTGTCCATGCTTCATAAGATGTAATATTATCCAGCTCCAAAGTTGAGCTTCTATTAAGAATGTATGCTGCAGTTAATACCGCTTCTGCCCAAAATTTATTTTGAAGTCCTTTCGCTTTTAACATACTTTTTGCCATTTCCACTAAACTTCGATTTTTACATTCAGCAACGCCATTCTGTTGGGGCATGTAACTAGTTGTCAACTGCCTGCGAATACCATTAGCTTCACAAAAAATTTCAAACTTATTAGAAATAAATTCTCCCCCTCGATCTGTACGGAGGGTCATAATATAATAATCGGATTCGTTTTCGACCAAGTTTTTCAAATTTTTGAAAAACATCAAAAGCCTCGGATTTATTTTTAATAAAATAAATCCAAGTCATCCGACTATAGGCATCCACAAAAACCATAAAATAATAATTGTTGCTGAGCGACAGTGTCTAAATCGGCCCACAAACATCAGTATGTATCAATTCTAATGGTTTTTTGGCTCTCCAATTGTTGTTTCTTGGAAAAGAGTCTATGTGATGCTTTCCTAGCACACAACTTTCACATACAAAATTATTATTATGCACCAAAGGCAAACCATCAACCATATTCTTTTTATGTAACAAATCAAGCCCCTTAAAACTAAAGTGACCATATCTATAGTGCTATAACCAATCATCATCTAGCACTACTTTCATTGCAACATGAACAGAAAAAACTTTATTTTCTGTCATTGGAACTTTAAAAAATAAATCTCTTTTATTTTTATCTCTATAAATAGTGCACTTAGAATCTTCAAAAATAAGCAAATAACCACCTTCTTTCAAAAATTGGCCCACACTAAAAAGATTTGAATTCAACCTAGTAAAGGATAAAGCCACGAGGTTTTAAAATTAGTGCCCACCCGACACTTAGTTTAAAAGCAAATTTTGCAAATATTTTATCTTTTAAAAAGATCTCCATACAACCACAACAAGATAAAATGAAGTTCTAAGAGTTCATTATCCCAAGGTATTCATGGTGATCATACGTTCCTGCATCCATGTCACAATATATCCACATCACAATATGTCCAAATCTCATGCACAAGTATCTACCAAATGTAATGATCAAAAGATGAGTAAAAGTGTCATCGGAATGATGAAAAGCGAGTCACTCTCGCGTCGATGCCTCTCCCCCATCCCCGCCCGAACCTATCACATGGTGGGAGTCAGTGACTAAAAAACATAAGAAGGAAAATTGATATAACGATAAAGTCGAATGTCCTTAGAAAAGTACACCCTTGCGGTAGTCAAACCGCCAGTGCACGTGACTGCGCCATGAGCTTTACCCGATAAAGTCGAACGTCCCTCCTTGTCCTTTTTGTATGTACCGATTTATCACATTGCTCTTGTGACTATGTCCTTGTCACGCCCCGAGTTTTAAAAATCCGGTAAAAATTTTTTTTGAAATCAGAGTTTGCAAACTGGGCGCAACAAACCGCCACACGTATAGAAGACCCTCTATCCCAAGAACAGAGACTCCCCTATACATGCACGGCTAAGCTAGTAATCAGCAACAGATATCTCAGTACAACTACTAATCTAGTCAGCAGGAATAATTCAAAATATCATACTATCATCAATCTGAAGTATCTAAATAACTGGAAACTGAAACAACATAAATGAAAGTCAACTACAGATAATCAGGGATCTCAATCATCGATCTGTGTCATCAGGGGGACAGCTCTATCGTAATCTGCTTACTGGATCGTCCCGCTATATCTCCCCACCCGACTGACCTGGAAAAATGGTCACCCAGGGGGTGTGAGATACACTGTACATGTATCCCAGTGGGCACGACGAGCCGAGGATCAGCTAATCGTACCTACTGGGTACTAAAATCTGCGGATAGTAAAGATCTATAGGAAAGCAGGAAGTATCAATAACTACTGATCATCAAGTAAGGATAAACAGGTAAGAAGCACTGTAAATCAGGATATGCTAGTGATAATCAGTCGTAAAAGCGGTAAATCATACAGGTAGGAAATAAATGGTGTCTACAAGAATTATGCTGGAAATAACTGAACAATCACAAGTAAGAATGATGCATCAATGTAGAAACCAAATATCCAATCATACGCCACTATTGGTCCCGGGGACCTCAGGCAAAGCCACCGATCCGCACCCGATCCGCTGACATACCCCTGTCGAAGGGCTCACGGGTCTATCACCAGACCACTTTACCGGTAAAGAACAATCTCCACGGGGAGCTACCCCGGCCATGTTCGTGAAGTACAGCAGTGCATGGCAAGTCATAATGATCAATCTGGCGGTCAAGTGACCGAGTAGTCGGCATACGCCGAAATCCCAACAGGGAATCATCTGTCTGTATCTATCCATCGGAGTCAATCAATCATGCATATCAAACAGTATCTATCAATCAGGATCAATCAAGATGCATATCGAATAGTATCTATCAATCAGGATCAATCAAGATGCATATCGGATAGTGTCTATCAATCAGGATCAATCAAGATGCACATCGGATAGTGTCTATCAATCAGGATCAGTCAAGAATAATCCGGGATCATATAGGTAATAGTCGGCTGATCATGCATAAGCAATCACAGGTCTGATCAGTAAATGTCAATCAAGGGTCATGCTATGTCTAACAAGATCAATAAAAGTCAGGCCAAATCATATGTCAATCGAGGGTCATGCTATGTCAAACAAGATCAATAAAAGTCAGGCCAGATCATATAGGCAAAATCAGCAGGGAATCAAAAACAAGGGTCCGACTGGACTAAAGCAACGAGAGGGCCAAAAAGCTGAGGCCCGGTTCGAAGATAACCCACCTGGACGACGGCAGATTCCTCGAACTCCCGCGCTGCTACTGGGAGGCTGGTGCTGAACAACTGGGCCCTGTATCAGTAAATATGATCAGTAATAGACTCACACAACCCTTCCCCGAAGACGTTACACTCACGGAAAGCTTAAACGGGTCAAATCGACCGATTATCGATCAAAATCCGATTTCCGGTCACGAGGACCTTCGGAATGCTAACGAAATGTTCAGGGGGTGTGTAAGTACTATTTATAGAGAGGTAAGGTGTCTATTTTGCATTTTAGTCCAAAAAGGTTCTTAAATTGCATAAATATCTTTTAATTTACACTACTGTTTTAGCTCGTTCTTGAAATCCGGGGGTCCAACGACGACGCCGTAAGTTTCAGCGCGTCCGTTACGACGAGACGGAACCCGTGCTCATAGGTTTAGGCTGACACGAAGTCTGAGGGCAAAGTTGGCTCATAAAGTACTTAATATTTGCATAAATTGAAGCATTATTTCGACCCGTCCTTCCAAACCAGGAAGCCGTTGCCTACGCCGTAAGTTACAGTACGTTCATTTTGACGCGACAAAACCCGTGCTCACAGGGTTGGGCTGGCACGAGGCCCAAATTAAAAGTTGGCCCATGATCTTTAAAGGTCCAATTCACTACTTTGCTAAAACTTAGTACATATTTGATCTTTTCAAAATATAACAGGAGCATCATGTTCAGCATGTATTGTGGACAGTGGGGCTCACCTTGCGCTTGCCGGAAACTCGCCGGAACAGTGGCCGGAGCAACAGCCCAACAACCCAAGGCTCGGTTTGGGCTAAGTGTAGCACTCCCCTCGGTCAGCCTGCAAACAGAGGTGAGCATCGGTCAGCTGTGGGTCCCAGGAGGTGTTCTGGTCAAGTTGGGACAGGCGCCGGAGGCCGGAGGCGGCGGCGGCCGGAGACAAGCCCGTATATGTGTAGCTCGGGTGCAACCTCTGGGACCATGGAATAGGGGGTGATCTGGCCCAAAATAAAATGATGGGGATCCTAAACAAGGTGTTTAGACCTTACCTGGGTGGTTGCCGGAGTCCCGGAGCACCGGGGATCGCCGGAGTCCGAGCTTGAAGATGATCTCAGGTGCAAAGCTGGAGATAAAATTTCCGACGTCAAGCTTTGCATGCAAGGCATTGTAAGGACTCCTACAGACCACAGGAGCTTACCTGGGTGGTTCCCGGTGACAGAGGAACGCCGGCGAGGCGAGGCGGAGGAGCTCGGTTGGAGCTTGGTGGCCGTTAATGGCAACTTCCGGCGCGGTGGCTCCGGGCCGGAACAAGTTGGACCAAAAGGTCCCTCTCGGGTCCAGGAGTTCTCTGGTGGCGATGACCGGCGGTGGGAGGCAGCGCCGGCGCCGGACGGCCGTGCTCGGCCAAGGTTGGAGAAAGCCCGAAACTAGGGCATCGCCGATCCGCTCCGATCTTGATCCGATCGTGGCGGGGCTTCGGGGAGGTGCTGCAGTCGTCAGGAGAGAGGATCCCAACGGTGCTGATCGGCTTCTTGACGGCCGGAAGGCGGCGGCGCGCGTGACAGCCTGAAACGATAATTTTCCGGCGGGGTGGCTTCCGCCGGCGATCGGGATGGCGGCCGCGCCCCGGGATGCTACAGAGTGATGCTCACGATGTCAGGAACCTCTTGGTAGGGTCCATGTGCCAATGTAAGAGAAGCAAAACCATCACTCACCTTCGCCGGAGTTGTAGAACTAGAGGAGATGTCCCGTGGCGGCGCACGGCGGCGGCAGGCCTCGGGGTCGGCTCGGCTCGGTTGCGGCGGCACAGGCGACTCCTCTGGTGGGTACCTTGCTCATCCAAAGCCCTCTCGATCACCCTCCTCAACCGGACCCCAAGATCAAGGAGATTCTTGATCTTCTCCGGCAATGGTGGGCGGCGGCCGCTGCGGAGAGCTCCGGGGAGCGCGGCCGAGATGAGGAGGAGGTTCGAGGGTTGTTGAGATGCGCGGCTAGGGTAGAACTTGCGTAGGTTTCATGTATGGAACCCTAGCAGCAAGTATAGGTATTTATAGGATTTGGAATCTTTCATTTTAGTCCCTCCAAGCATCCTTTTTACTGATAAGTCCTCCACCGCAACTCCAATTTGCACTCAGGTCCTTCTCCATGAGCAGGCCCGCAACCCGAGGTAACTTCAAAAGGGTTTTATGTGTAAATATCCTCTTTTTCGCTTTATTTCACGCATTACGAGGCGATCCGATCGTCAGATCGAAAAACGGACTACGCCATGACGTCCGGCTCGACGAAACCTATCAGGTGGCGATCTCTGTTTTTCGAAACTGTGTCCGGATAAATTTTCGGTCCATAAAAACTGTGTCAAAATACAGTTTTCACGCTTTTCGAGATCCCAGAGTCATCAAACAGGATTTTCGACAGCGCCATTGCGTCCAGAACGTCGAAAATAGCTAGAATTGACTACTCAAATCACTATCTTAGGAGTCCAGATAGTAAATTGGCCAACGTTGGCGCGAAGGGGATTAAAAACTAGGCTTGACTGTTCACTGTACCCGCGACTTAAGTCGCGGGTCCCGCCGGCTTCAACGTCGATTTCTGGAAGATCCGACCGTCAGATCTGAACAAGCTTAATATGGATTTCACTCAGTTCATCATGACGGTCGCACCCGTGGTCTCGGATCTTCGAGATCAGGCTCGGATTGAAAAGTGATATTTCTAGCCCACTAACCGTGCAATTTATACTGCAGAAAAGGGGCATTTTGACTATTTGTGCTTTTATGATCCAAAATTCCATTTGGCTTAATTATTTCATTTATTTAATTACTTTAAAAAATTCAAATTCTTACATCTCTCCCACCAAAAAGGAAGTTTCGTCCCTGAAACTTAATACAACTAAGAGTCTAATACATGAAGAAAGCGCTCCAACATGGCTGATTTACGTTCCCACGTGGCTTCGCGCTCTTCAAGGTTCTCCCATTGTACCTTGACATAGGGGATCGGTCAACTTCTCAGCTTCTTTTCATCTCGAGCCAGGATTTTTTTTTTTTTTTTTTTGGTGTCTCAGTAAGGATGTCCTTAATTTACCGTTATCTAGAACACACCAACAGCCCCTGAATCGGATAGAGCCATCGGCGTGCAGCTGGTAATTCGTCAGTCTGTCCCAGTGGTATCAGTTCACGAATCTCATGGGAGGAGGGGTCCGACTACTGTCCCTCCTTTATGCGATCAAGCAGGGTAGACTGCACTGCCATCGCTAAAAGTCGAGCGATAGACCCCGAAAGAACGATCTCCAAGTCTAGACGCTGGAACTCGGAAATCAAGCGATCCTGATCAGTGATCATTAGTAGCTCTGGGGACACGTGCTTTCGGCTCAAAGCATCTGCTACCACATTGGCCCGATAACTTGTTCGTTGACCGAACATACACGGTCCCAAATGTCAGTGCACCTCGTACTGTGTGGTTTGCGATAACACTAGGGTTCACAATTCTGTTTCATCCAAACTGCTAAAAATTCTGGTTCATTTACTGTTCATTTGTACTACCACTTATTTCTATTATCGAATCAGTTGCAAGATCTGGCGAGATCAACGTGGCCATTGGCTGCAAGCTAGGACGAATGTCTACCTTAATGACAAAACTATGTACACAACTATCGGAGTCCTACCTAAGGTCCGATATGGTCTGGAACATCGTTGTCCAAAGACAACCTTGGAAATTAAAACTTAAGTAAGCAGACAAATAGACCCAATCACGATATTCCCCTTTACAGGGGGGAAGGGGTATTTCCTCAGCTCTTTCGACAGTACGTTGTCTGCAGCCAACGTGCTTATCAAAAGAAAAGTGAAATACCATAGATCTGTCGCCAACAACCAAGTTGGGGACACGACTCTCACCGGAATCCAACATAAGGTATAACTCATACCTCATGACACAAATCTCTATGCCGATACTATAAACCTATATCAACTATCTCCACTATCTCGTGGTTATGAGTGCAATTCTGGCTACTCACAGGAATCTAGAATCATATTCCATTATTCTCCATTACCTTAAACGCATCACAACTTGCTAACACAGCACTAGCGACGCCAATCGTAGCTCAAATATCGTCAGGAACGATCATGACTCCAAACCAATTCACCCACAAGTTGCGAATCAACTACAAATCGGATTCTTTAGGATGAAAGTCAAATTCCTCAAGCTATATATCATCATCTCTATCAAAGTAATCGTGAATCCCAAATTAGTTTACACTGATCAGGGTTGGGACACGATTCATTAAGGTCTAATATTTGCTGAGTGTCGTCAGAATCCTTCCATCCAAAACAACAAGATTGCTAACCTCACAGGCATCCCAATAGCTATAATCAGGGAATCTCCAGTAATAGCAGCCGCAACATAGTTTTGACAACCACGGCCGCGACAAAAGTACTATATCCAATGACGCGAGGACAACTGGAGGATCACCAACTTCTCCAAATACCTGGACTAGTGGTGGGGCCAGTGCAACAATAGCAACCATCTGATGCTGAGCCATCTGCTGGACTATCCCAGCAAAAACGGTGAGTTGATCCTCTAACAGCTGTCAAAAATCCGAGCCCTCAAGCTCCACTGATGTTTCAAACCCATGGCTCGTACCACAACCGCAGCTGACACTGCACCCACTATGACCCCTAAGCCCAGAGCGCGTGCGAACACCGCTCGTAGTCACAACGACAAGATTTAGAAACGACTCATAGTGTGAAAATGTTGGGTTTAGGTTAATAAGGATCTAATAGGGGAAAAAACACCTAGAGGGGGGTGAATAGGTGTAAACAATAAACACTCAAAAAATCATTGTGCGATAAAACCCAATGCGGAAAAATAAAAGAACACACAAGATTTTTACGTGGAAAAACTCCAAACCGGAGTAAAAAACCACGGGACCGATAACACGGCGAAATCCACTAGAATTAACACACGTACAAGGTGATATAACGTACTCACAGACGACTCAACCTTTTACCATACGCTCCTAGTAGATCTTCTCCGCTCGCTCCACGACGCTTCTCGAATCCACGATCCGCGCCCAACGCTGAATCCACAGCGTCCAACGTCGAGTCCACGACGTCCAACCGAATCCACGGTCTTCACCCAATGGCACGCTTCGAATCCACGAACGCACCTCGCTCCGAATCCACGAGAGCGGTAACACCTTGAATCCACAAGGCCACGCGAGTCCACGCGCCGATTTTGGGATAAATCGTTGTTTGTTTGGGTGGTGATGATCCGCCGAATACTTAGATTAAAGATAGATCGGAAATACCATCTAAGTATTCATTGATTTGATTCTACTCAAAATGTGAGTATGGAAAACCTAGAATCAAATCAATCAATATAGATGAAGAACCATAGAATAGATCTAATGATTTCCGTTCTTCTCTATATATGTGGATTTTTCTTTTCGGCTATCTTTTCTTAACCAGCCGATCTATTGCGGATGCCCTAGAAATGAAATGGAAGGGCTATTTATAGGTTAGAAACCCTAGGAAGAATATTCGGATCAAAAACAGCCTTTTCTGGAAAGTTTTACCGACGGCGATCCGGATCAGATTTGGCGATCCGGATTGCAGAAGCACAAACCACGATTTCCAGAAAATTGCCTGTTCGGGATCCGGATCGTAGTCCCCGATCCGGATCGTTCATACAGTTTTACCAGAACATCATGTTCGGGATCCGGATTGCAATTCCTGATCCGGATCGAAGAAGCACACAGGTAAAACTAGTGTTCGGGATCCGGATCAGAGAGTGCTGCGATCCGGATTGAACCAGTGTATGAACAAACACCTTTCGGGATCCGGATTGAAAGCCACGATCCGGATCCTGAACATGTCCCATGTCCAGTTTTTGATGAATAAGCAATTAAAACCTCTTCCAGGTGTTTCTACACTATAAGAAGTATTCGGATCATCAAAATTCTTTAGTTAAACGTACCTGATCCTTTTGAATTCTTCTTTCTTGAGATTGAGGTATACGATCCAAAGTTTCTTCATCTTCAATCTTCAAGACTTAATACATTCACGAAATACGCCAACTCAAATTCCGTAACAATCTCCCCCTTTGGCGGTTTCGTGACAAAACACAAATCCACAAAGAAAATTCAAAAAGAATATTTTTGTTGCTATCACCATACAACAAAAATTTACAAAAGAGTTCCAGAAATTAAAAACATGAGATAAACTCCTAGAACAGACTCTAGACTTAGACATCTGTAATCTCTGCACACAGAAAACATTCTTGACAAACAAATTCGTTAGATACCTCAAGAATTGGAGCATACAAAACCAAATACAGAGATAGAGTTTAGTCTCATCATGACATTTGAAAAAAACAGATATGTGAAAGAAGCATAGTTAAAAACCAACATATCTTCTAAGCAGTTGAAAACCAAATGTCAAAGTATGTTAGTCCAACATCAACTTGTTAGTCATATTACATGCCCAAATAGTTAGTCGAATAGTTAGTATAGAAGCATGTCACAAATCACAAAAGAAAACCAAAGTTGAGTTGAAGTTCATACTTACCTTGATATCATCGATTGAGATTCATACTTACCTTGATATCATCGATATTCACAATCATTGTTCACATCATTCATTGTTCAGAGTTCTTTCTAACTCTCTCACTCTCTCCCCCTTTTTGTCACAAAACAAAGCCAAATAATTACAAGACAAGGAGAGTTAACAGAGATTATAAACCTGCAAAACAAACAAAGGATCAAATTGAAAAACCTGCAAAGTTAGAACAAACAGAAGGTAAAGCAAAGAACTACTCCTGAGAGTCGGAGTCATCAGATGTCGTGCACCCCATTTTCGCGAACAGCTTCTTCACAAGTTTCTTCACGGATGAGACAGACTTAGTTAAAGTAACCTGAGAAGCTGTGATAATTTCCATCTCATTTTTCATGACGTGAAGATCGCCTTTCATTTCAGTGAATTCAGCGGACATACGTTCCTGTTCATTCGAAAGCCGCTGTTGTTCTTTAAATATAGAGGTGACCGAGGCATCATCGTCAGAGGTGGATGGAGGTGCCTTCTGTTGAGGAGGTATTTGAGGTGTGGAAGAAGTTGCATGTGGTCGAGCTCGTTGTCCAATCGGAGGAGAGGGGGATCATCCTGCTTTGTCGGTAGAGACTTGACAATGGTTGTCTCATTGATTGTCCCCAAACTATACATATAAGAGCTCGCGCTTGTATCCACTTTAAATCTCCTAAGGATGCGCATGATAATCATTGGATATGGTAGTCGCTCTGTTGGGTGAGAGTGTTCGACATACCGCGTCATCCTATTCCAAATGAGATAAGGAATATTCAAGTTTGCTCCCATTGCAGCTGTTGGGTTCCCAAGAAGATAAAGAAATAACATCCTATCCCATCGAAGCACTTTTGTATTCATATTTGGAAGAATGTTGTAGCAGACAATGAAGTTGATATACTTATATTCTTTCCGAAGCTCTCTAGAAAATACGGAGTTTCCGGCAGACGGAGTATCCGGAAGGCAAATTCCATTGACTACAATTCTCCAAGAGTTTTCCGTGAAGACTTGAGTCTTCAAATAATGAAGTCCATCTGAGATGGCTGTCATGCTAAGCACCTCTCCAATCAGTTGGGGAGTGACTTTGATTTTGATACCTTTTACAAAGGTATGAAATTCCCGGCGTCCGTCAACATCATCAATAAGACTTCCAGCATTCTGATAGAAAATCCGAACTGAGTGTGGACAATACCCAGTTTTTTCAGGAAAGTTGCAAATTGGAGCGAGACCAACTTGGTCAAACAGAGCTCCAAACTCTGCAGATCGATTCCTCATCTGTTGTACATTAACATGTCGTTCACCTATGCATTCCCTCTTTTCAAAATCTTTGATTCTTGTGGAGCTGATGAATCCCTGAGGTGGTGGCTGGGTGGCTATAGGTTCGTTGATTGAGATGCCCTGAGCACTACCTCTTTTCCTCGCACTAGTTTTCATCCTTTTTCCAGTTTGTGTGGGTTCCATCGGTGCTTTCCCTTTCTCAGCTGCTGTAGGAGGAGGCTTAGTTTTGGGGGCTTCAGCAGGAGCCTTTCCTTTTGCCACAGTTGGGACAGGTGCTTCAATTTCGATGTTGTCCCAATCAATTGACTCTGTTTCCGATTCAGTATCGGAGTCAGCTTTAGCTCGTTTCGTCCTTTTGGTCCTCTTTGGCTTGGCAGTGTCCTTTACGTGGACCATGGCAGCAAGTAGGAAGATGATCCAGGTGATCACCATTTCTTACAGTGCTTGAGTTTCGAAAAGTGTCCTGTGAAACCAACTCAAGAACATATGAAAAATTGTCAATTTTGAAAAATTTGAAAACATTGTACCTAGACAATCATAATCATATAGAGAAGCCAAGAATCAAATTAGTTTTCCAAAAAGAATTTTAAAAATACATCAAATCCATGATTTACAAAAATTCCTCTTTTATGCCCTAAAACCGAATTTTTAGAAATCGAAGCCTAAAAACTCGTTAATCAAGTAAAATCCCAGCATAAAAGCAAAACTAATTGACCCAGAGTTCTTATTTCAAAAGAAATTTGATCAAAAACCATTCACAAACGAAAAAGTTCCAATTTTTCAACTCACGTTTGGTGAAAAACCATAAAAACTGAGAAAAACCGAGTTTTGATCATGAAAACTTACTTGAATCCGAAGAACTTTGAGTTTTGAAGCACCAAGAAGCAAGAAATCTAGAGAGAGAAACTCTAGAGGCTTGAAAACCAGAGATTAGGGTAAAGAAATTAAGAATCTGTATGTTTCTATATAAAACCCTATCCGTGATCCGGATCGGCCGAGAATGTGATCCGGATCGGCTATCCGCAGAAAAAATCCTGCGTTCGGGATCCGGATCACTTGTCCCGATCCGGATCGGCTACACCTTTTTCTTCAGAAAAATTTAGAAAAACTCAATAAAATCCAGAAAAAGTATGTAAGCACTTTACCATGTCAACTTTAAACAAATGGCATCGTTTCATGCAACAAGAAATAGATTATGCAAAATCTATCAAAAATATCCAAAAATGAAACGAAGATTTACGAAAGTTAAAACACTTAAAGTTGAACAACTTCAATTACATCTATCCTGATCCTATGTGTAATGTCTTTATCAAATCATCAATTTCAGTAAAGAAAATGAAGTACCAAGATCAATAGATGTTTGAAATCCCAGATAAGTTAGATAATATATCTAGACAATCTGTTGAAGGAGTGGCTCTTTGAGCATCTTTTACTAAAAATCCCACCTTATACCAACCATGAAATACGACTGAGTCAAGTATTTCAATATGAATTTCATCAACAATTTTCAAACAAAAATTTGCTTTTCATTCATGGAGTATCTTTTTCTTTCATTTTCTCCATGTGGTGGTAGTTTTCACACTCCTCATTGGGATGTAACTCTTTCCACATCTTTTGAGCATTTCACATTTCATTGACTCCCCCTCAATTGGCTATCAATTATTTAATATATAAGTATTCAACCAAACCATTGATCTCGAATTCATACTCGACTAAGCAATCAAATATGATAATGACTATACCAAGAGATCATTGAGAGAGAAATTGACTTTGATCACTTAAAAGATGGTTTAATTAACGTAAATGATCATTGCAACATTGAAATATTATGACATCAAAAACATAATAAATTTCTAAATGCATAAAAGGATGCAATTAAAGTCAATTATGATTTATGCTCAATTAGTGTGCTATGTACAGAACATAGATAAAGAACAAAACAAAAAAAGAACAAAAACAAAACCTAATCTAAGCAAAGGTTTCAAAAGAGTTTATTTCAAGGAAAGCATGCCAATTGCTTTACGCAAGTGAATAAAACGTTTTTGATCCAAAGGTTTTGTTAAGATGTCGGCTAATTGATCCTCAGTTGAAATATATGACAGTTGAAGAATGTTTGATTCAACTAGCTCTCTAAGAAAATGATATCTAAGTTCAATATGTTTTGTTCTAGAGTGCAACACAGGGTTTTTAGAAATGTTAATAGCACTAGTGTTGTCACATAAAATGGTTACCGAAGATGTTGAAATTCGGAAATCGCTCAACACGCTCTTCATCCAAATCAATTGGGTTGAACAACTTCCTGCAGAAATGTACTCCGCTTCGGCAGTCGAGAGTGCTATGCAGTTCTGCTTTTTACTGTGCCATGCAACAAGGCAGTGGCCAAGATAGAAGCATGCACCACTCGTGCTTTTCCGGTCATCCACCGATCCAGCCCAATCGGCATCTGAGTATCCAACAATATCCAAAGTCGTTCCCATAGGATACCAAATTCCGAAATTGATTGTACCTTTGATATACCGGATGATCCGTTTCACCGCTTTCAGGTGAACCTCCTTCGGTGCTGATTGATATCTCGCACAAATCCCAACACTGAAGGATATATCCGGGCGACTAGCCGTGAGATATAGTAGACTTCCAATCATACTGCGGTACAGTTTCTCGTCTACATTCTCACTTTGTGATTCACTTCCAAGTCCCTTATGGCTAGTTCCCATTGGAGTCGGAAAATCTTTAGAATTTTCAAGATCAAACTTTTTGACCAACTCCAGTGCATACTTGGATTGACACAAGTGAATTCCTTCATCGTTCTGCTTAACTTGTAATCCAAGAAAATAATTCAATTCGCCCATCATGGACATCTCAAATTCGCTTTCCATGGTCTCCGCGAATTTAGAAGCATCATTATCTCTCGTTGCTCCAAAAACAATGTCATCGACATAGATTTGAGCAACTATGAAATTGTTTTGATAATGCTTCACAAAGAGAGTCCTGTCAGCTCCCCCTCGAGTGTAGCCCTTTTCCAAAAGGTGCTTTGTCAACCTTTCGTACCATGCTCGCGGTGCTTGTTTCAGACCGTAAAGAGCCTTTTTCAGTCGAAAAACATGGTTAGGTAGTTTATGATCCACAAAACCTTTCGGTTGAGCTACATAAACTTCCTCATTTAAAAATCCATTTAAAAAGGCGCTCTTAACGTCCATTTGAAATAATCTGATTTTAAAATGACAAGCGATCGCAAACAATATACGAATGGACTCGAGTCTAGCTACAGGGGCGAAGGTTTCATCAAAGTCTATACCTTCTACTTGAGAATAGCCTTGAGCAACTAACCTTGCTTTGTTCCTGATGATAGTACCTTCTTCGTTTTTCTTGTTCTTGAAGATCCATTTGGTACCTATCACATTGTGTTGCTTCGGAGGCTTCGTCAGTTCCCAGACTTTGTTTCGCTCGAATTGATGGAGCTCTTCCTGCATTGCTTTAATCCAATAATCATCTTGGAGAGCTTCATCAACATTCTTTGGTTCGATTTGAGATACATAGCATGCAAATCCGCAAACCAATTGTCTCCGTGTTCTAACTCCTTCTTGTGGATCTCCAATTATGTTCGATTCAGGGTGATCCTTGGAGATGCGTAACGTTTGAGGTAGAGGAGTAGGCGGAGGTACACGAGATGATTCCTGCACATCAGATAAGCTTGAAGAACCGTTAGATGCATCAACATTATTATCGAAAGAATTGTTAGAAGAAGATGCATTAGCAGGTGTATCATCATCAAGAGAGATATCGAGGGTAGATTTTTCAGATTCAAAATGAAAAGCTTCATCTACCTTAACATTTATCGATTCTACGATCGTCTTAGATTCTAAGTTAAAAACTCGATATGCTCTGCTGTTTGTAGAATAACCTAAGAAAATCCCTTCGTCACTTCGAGAGTCAAATTTTCCAAGATTCTCACGATCACGTAAAATAAAACACCGACTCCCAAAGATGCGAAAATATTTGATGTTAGGTTTTCTACAAAACCAAAGTTCATATGGTGTATTCAAGGTCCCCGGGCGCAAATACACGCGATTGATAACATAAACAGCAGTGTTCACCGCTTCAGCCCAAAAATAAAAAGGTAAGTTCCGGCTGTGAAGCATAACACGTGCCATTTCCTGTACGACCCTGTTTTTGCGCTCGACTACACCATTTTGTTGAGGTGTGTAAGGTGCGGAGAATTCATGTTTAATGCCATTAGAAGTGCAAAAATCAATGAATTTGGAATTTATGAATTCCCCACCTCTATCACTCCTAACTCGAGTAATCCTATCATTCTTTTCTATCATAATACGATTGCAGATTTCGAGAAAAGAATCAAAGGTATCAGCTTTTTCTTTTAAGAAGGCTACCCAAGTATATCTAGAAAAGTCATCAACCAACAAGAAAATATACCATTTACCTCCCAGAGATGGTTGACGAGTTGGCCCCATTAAGTCCATATGCAAAAGTTCCAAAGGCCGTTTTGTACCTATGTGGTTCAAATTCTTGTGTGCAGTCCTAGACTGTTTTCCCTTTTGGCAACCGCCACACACAAGGTTTTGTTCAAAAGAAAGTTTCGGAACCCCCTTGACCACATCTTTATTTGAAATTCTAGCAAGTTCCTTAAAGTTTATGTGACCTAGCCTTTCATGCCAAAGTGTTTCATTTTTCAAAGATGCTAGGTTACATTTTTCAGAAATCTTAGAAGGAACTACATAACAATTGTTTTCTGATCTAACCCCCTTTAAAAAGAAAGCATGGTTCATGTCAGTTACAGTGCATTTATCAGATGAAAAATTAACTGAATAACCACTATCACACAGTTGACTTATGCTTATGAGGTTAGTCTTAAGGCCATGAACAAATAACACATTATCTAGAACCGGGCCATCTGGAATAGCTACCGTTCCCTTTCCAACAATTTTGGAAGACCGACCATCTCCGAAAACAACAAGTCCTCCGGAGTTTTTCTCAAATGTTTGAAAACAGTTTTTATCGCCGGTCATATGACGGGAACACCCGCTATCCAGGTACCAAGACGAACTATCATATGCATGCAAAGAAACATTGGTAGCAAGACAGGGAAAGATTTCACCTTTGCGCACCCAAACCTTTTTGAAGTGCGTCGGTAATGGTCGTGAAGTTGATTTCCTAGGTGAGAGCGTCTTGCTTGAAGAATTGCTGCTCCTTGATGATGTCGTCTTGAGCGGTGTACTACCAAGGCTCTTTTCCTTCAATGAATTGCAGTTGTTTTCCGAGGAATAGCCCTTTTGGTAGTCATTGCAAGATGTGCTTGAGGTGTGCGTTTGGCTTCCGTCTTGCAATTTCTTCTTATGTGCCCTGAAATGCCACAACGAAAACATACCTTGGTTCTTGTCGATTCCGAGGAAGATGTAGTAGGTTCGTTGTCGTTGCTTGTCGTGAACACCGGTGTCGGAGGAGGAGATACCGACTGAGGCACAAATACTGTACCACTCGAACTTGGAATGTCTCCAGTTTGAGTGTATCCGAGGCCGAACTTATTTCTTTGACCGAGACCAAGAAGTCTGTCCAACTTACTCCTTCCAGAAGAAAATCTCTTTAAGTCATCCTTTAGTTGGCGTATGGTCTCCGTCATTTCCAATTTTTCCTGTCGAGCCTCGCCGTTGAGCTTCAAGAAGTAATTCGCTTTGTTCACCATATCCATATAATTCTTCTCGAATTGCTCATTGGACTCTTGAAGGGAAACATTTGTCTTAATCAGATTGTCCCTTTCCACTTCAAGATCGGTTGAGATAGAGGTTACCCTTTTTACTTCATCTTCAAGATCCTGCAATCTCTCTTTCAACCCCTTGTTTTGCTTAGCCAGTTTCTTTGAATCCCTCAAAAGCTTATGGTAGGCTAAAACAAAATCTTCACCTTCCGAATCATCTGATTCATCGTCCGTTGCAATCTTTTCAACAGTGGAGTTGGACAGTGAGTCGGATGTACTTGCCATTAAGCACATGAAGGGTGAAGATGTGGTGGACGCGTGGAAAGCTGTCGCGTTGTCTTCTTCATCACTTGACGATGACTCATTTGACGTGGAGTTGTCATCCCAAGTAACGACTTGCATCGCTTTCTTCTTAGCCGGATTCTTGTTGGGACATTCCGTTGCAATGTGGCCGTAGCCTCGACATTTGAAACACTGAACTTGTCCCTCAGAACTTTTCTTATCCTTTGAGAAGTTCTCTTGCTTTCTTGACTTGTGCTTGAAGGACCCTTGCCTTTCTTCGACTTTCCGAAGGATGAGTTTTGCTTGAATTTCCCCTTCGAAAGTTGCGGCGAAACTTCCTTGTCAAGAGAGCGAGCTGCTTCTCAAAGTCCTCCATAGAAAGGTTCTCGTCGTCGTCCGAGGAGGATGAATCCGCGTCTTCTTCTTTAGTTGATTTCAATGCGTAACCTGAAGACTTAGAAGAGGATGCCTTTCCAGAAGAATAGTTAGTAGGAAAAGTCATTTCATAAGTTTGTAAAGCACCTACTAATTCTTCTACACGCATTTCGTCCGGGTGTTTAATTGTTTCAATGGCTGCGACCTTCGGGCGAAATCGTTCAGGAAGAGTTCTTAGAATTTTTCTTACAACTTTAAATTCTGGAATCTTCTCTCCCAAGTTAGCACATGAGTTCACGATGTCTTGCAATCGTGTGTAATAGTCAGTGAAGGATTCATTCTCTGCCATAGAGATAGAGTCAAACTTGCTCGTGAGCATTTGCAGTTTCTGAATCTTCACTAAGTTAGTTCCCTCATGCGTAACTTGAAGAACATCCCAGATTTCTTTCGCAGTCTCACATGCCGAGACGCGAGAGAACTCAGTTTGTGACAAAGCATTAAATAGAGCATTAATCCCTTTGCCATTGTAAGAAGATAAGTCTATCTCTTCCTTGGTCCATTTCGACCTAGGTTTTAAGGTGCGAACATCATCTAAAATTTCAGTTGGATTAGACCATCCTAATTCAATTGATTGCCACACCCTTTCGTCGATGGAAATTAAAAAGCTTTCATCCGTACTTTCCAGTACGCATAATTTGTTCCATCAAAGAAAGGGGGTCGATTGATGTTTCCACCTTCAACCATTGTTTACAACCCTATTCCCGCTCTGATACCACTTGTTGGGTTTAGGTTAATAAGGATCTAAATAGGGGAAAAAACACCTAGAGGGGGGTGAATAGGTGTAAACAATAAACACTCAAAAAATCATTGCGCGATAAAACCCAATGCGGAAAAATAAAAGAACACGCAAGATTTTTACGTGGAAAAACTCCAAACCGGAGTAAAAAACCACGGGACCGATAACACGGCGAAATCCACTAGAATTAACACACGTACAAGGTGATATAACGTACTCACAGACGACTCAACCTTTTACCATACGCTCCTAGTAGATCTTCTCCGCTCGCTCCACGACGCTTCTCGAATCCACGATCCGCGCCCAACGCTGAATCCACAGCGTCCAACGTCGAGTCCACGACGTCCAACCGAATCCACGGTCTTCACCCAATGGCACGCTTCGAATCCACGAACGTACCTCGCTCCGAATCCACGAGAGCGGTTGCACCTTGAATCCACAAGGCCACGCGAGTCCACGCGCCGATTTTGGGTAAATCGTTGTTTGTTTGGGTGGTGATGATCCGCCGAATACTTAGATTAAAGATAGATCGGAAATACCATCTAAGTATTCATTGATTTGATTCTACTCAAAATGTGAGTATGGAAAACCTAGAATCAAATCAATCAATATAGATGAAGAAACATAGAATAGATCTATTGATTTCCTTTCTTCTCTATATGTGGATTTTTCTTTTCGGCTATTTTTCTTAACCAGCCGATCTATTGCGGATGCCCTAGAAATGAAATGGAAGGGCTATTTATAGGTTAGAAACCCTAGGAAGAATATTCGGATCAAAAACAGCCTTTTCTGGAAAGTTTTACCGACGGCGATCCGGATTGGATTTGGCGATCCGGATTGCAGAAGCACAAAGACGATTTCCAGAAAATTGCCTGTTCGGGATCCGGATCGTAGTCCCCGATCCGGATCGTTCATACAGTTTTACCAGAACATCATGTTCGGGATCCGGATTGCAATTCCTGATCCGGATCGAAGAAGCACACAGGTAAAACTAGTGTTCGGGATCCGGATCAGAGAGTGCTGCGATCCGGATTGAACCAGTGTATGAACAAACACCTTTCGGGATCCGGATTGAAAGCCACGATCCGGATCCTGAACATGTCCCATGTCCAGTTTTTGATGAATAAGCAATTAAAACCTCTTCCAGGTGTTTCTACACTATAAGAAGTATTCGGATCATCAAAATTCTTTAGTTAAACGTACCTGATCCTTTTGAATTCTTCTTTCTTGAGATTGAGGTATACGATCCGAAGTTTCTTCATCTTCAATCTTCAAGACATATTACATTCACGAAATACGCCAACTCAAATTCCGTAACAGAAAATACACCTGAGCTCCTAACAACCAGACAAATACCCCGTGCTCTCACGTCATAAGTCATCCTAGGGTTCATCCTAACCAGATCCTAATCGATTTCCCTAGGTACCGTGTACCTATTGCTCTGATACCATCTAATCTGTCACGCCCCGAGTTTTAAAAATCCGGTAAATTTTTTTTTTGAAATCAGAGTTTGCAAACTGGGCGCAACAGACCGCCACACGTATAGAAGACCCTCTATCCCAAGAACAGAGACTCCCCTATACATGCACGGCTAAGCTAGTAATCAGCAACAGATATCTCAGTACAACTACTAATCTAGTCAGCAGGAATAATTCAAAATATCATACTATCATCAATCTGAAGTATCTAAATAACTGGAAACTGAAACAACATAAATGAAAGTCAACTACAGATAATCAGGGATCTCAATCATCGATCTGTGTCATCAGGGGGACAGCTCTATCGTAATCTGCTTGCTGGATCGTCCCGCTATATCTCCCCACCCGACTGACCTGGAAAAATGGTCACCCAGGGGGTGTGAGATACACTGTACATGTATCCCAGTGGGCACGACGAGCCGAGGATCAGCTAATCGTACCTACTGGGTACTAAAATCTGCGGATAGTAAAGATCTATAGGAAAGCAGGAAGTATCAATAACTACTGATCATCAAGTAAGGGAAAACAGGTAAGAAGCACTGTAAATCAGGATATGCTAGTGATAATCAGTCGTAAAAGCGGTAAATCATACAGGTAGGAAATAAATGGTGTCTACAAGAATTATGCTGGAAATAACTGAACAATCACAAGTAAGAATGATGCATCAATGTAGAAACCAAATATCCAATCATACGCCACTATTGGTCCCGGGGACCTCAGGCAAAGCCACCGATCCGCACCCGATCCGCTGACATACCCCTGTCGAAGGGCTCACGGGTCTATCACCAGACCACTTTACCGGTAAAGAACAATCTCCACAGGGAGCTACCCCGGCCATGTTCGTGAAGTACAGCAGTGCATGGCAAGTCATAATGATCAATCTGGCGGTCAAGTGACCGAGTAGTCGGCATACGCCGAAATCCAACAGGGAATCATCTGTCTGTATCTATCCATCGGAGTCAATCAATCATGCATATCAAACAGTATCTATCAATCAGGATCAATCAAGATGCATATCGAATAGTATCTATCAATCAGGATCAATCAAGATGCATATCGGATAGTGTCTATCAATCAGGATCAATCAAGATGCACATCGGATAGTGTCTATCAATCAGGATCAGTCAAGAATAATCCGGGATCATATAGGTAATAGTCGGCTGATCATGCATAAGCAATCACAGGTCTGATCAGTAAATGTCAATCAAGGGTCATGCTATGTCAAACAAGATCAATAAAAGTCAGGCCAAATCATATGTCAATCGAGGGTCATGCTATGTCAAACAAGATCAATAAAAGTCAGGCCAGATCATATAGGCAAAATCAGCAGGGAATCAAAAACAGGGGTCCGACTGGACTAAAGCAACCAGAGGGCCAAAAAGCTGAGGCCCGGTTCGAAGATAACCCACCTGGACGACGGCAGATTCCTCGAACTCCCGCGCTGCTACTGGGAGGCTGGTGCTGAACAACTGGGCCCTGTATCAGTAAATATGATCAGTAATAGACTCACACAACCCTTCCCCGACGACGTTACACTCACGGAAAGCTTAAACGGGTCAAATCGGCCGATTATCGATCAAAATCCGATTTCCGGTCACGAGGACCTTCGGAATGCTAACGAAATGTTCAGGGGGTGTGTAAGTACTATTTATAGAGAGCTAAGGTGTCTATTTTGCATTTTAGTCCAAAAAGGTTCTTAAATTGCATAAATATCTTTTAATTTACACTACTGTTTTAGCTCGTTCTTGAAATCCGGGGGTCCAACGACGACGCCGTAAGTTTCAGCGCGTCCGTTACGACGAGACGGAACCCGTGCTCATAGGTTTAGGTTGACACGAAGTCTGAGGGCAAAGTTGGCTCATAAAGTACTTAATATTTGCATAAATTGAAGCATTATTTCGACCCGTCCTTCCAAACCAGGAAGCCGTTGCCTACGCCGTAAGTTACAGTACGTTCATTTTGACGCGACAAAACCCGTGCTCACAGGGTTGGGCTGGCACGAGGCCCAAATTAAAAGTTGGCCCATGATCTTTAAAGGTCCAATTCACTACTTTGCTAAAACTTAGTACATATTTGATCTTTTCAAAATATAACAGGAGCATCATGTTCAGCATGTATTGTGGACAGTGGGGCTCACCTTGCGCTTGCCGGAAACTCGCCGGAACAGTGGCCGGAGCAACAGCCCAACAACCCAAGGCTCGGTTTGGGCTAAGTGTAGCACTCCCCTCGGTCAGCCTGCAAACAGAGGTGAGCATCGGTCAGCTGTGGGTCCCAGGAGGTGTTCTGGTCAAGTTGGGACAGGCGCCGGAGGCCGGAGGCGGCGGCGGCAGGAGACAAGCCCGTATATGTGTAGCTCGGGTGCAACCTCTGGGACCATGGAACAGGGGGTGATCTGGCCCAAAATAAAATGATGGGGATCCTAAACAAGGTGTTTAGACCTTACCTGGGTGGTTGCCGGAGTCCCGGAGCACCGGGGATCGCCGGAGTCCGAGCTTGAAGATGATCTCAGGTGCAAAGCTGGAGATAAAATTTCCGACGTCAAGCTTTGCATGCAAGGCATTGTAAGGACTCCTACAGACCACAGGAGCTTACCTGGGTGGTTCCCGGTGACAGAGGAACGCCGGCGAGGCGAGGCGGAGGAGCTCGGTTGGAGCTTGGTGGCCGTTAATGGCAACTTCCGGCGCGGTGGCTCCGGGCCGGAACAAGTTGGACCAAAAGGTCCCTCTCGGGTCCAGGAGTTCTCTGGTGGCGATGACCGGCGGTGGGAGGCAGCGCCGGCGCCGGACGGCCGTGCTCGGCCAAGGTTGGAGAAAGCCCGAAACTAGGGCATCGCCGATCCGCTCCGATCTTGATCCGATCGTGGCGGGGCTTCGGGGAGGTGCTGCAGTCGTCAGGAGAGAGGATCCCAACGGTGCTGATCGGCTTCTTGACGGCCGGAAGGCGGCGGCGCGCGTGACAGCCCGAAACGATAATTTTCCGGCGGGGTGGCTTCCGCCGGCGATCGGGATGGCGGCCGCGCCCCGGGATGCTACAGAGTGATGCTCACGATGTCAGGAACCTCTTGGTAGGGTCCATGTGCCAATGTAAGAGAAGCAAAACCATCACTCACCTTCGCTGGAGTTGTAGAACTAGAGGAGATGTCCCGCGGCGGCGCACGGCGGCGGCAGGCCTCGGGGTCGGCTCGGCTCGGTTGCGGCGGCACAGGCGACTCCTCTGGTGGGTACCTTGCTCATCCAAAGCCCTCTCGATCACCCTCCTCAACCGGACCCCAAGATCAAGGAGATTCTTGATCTTCTCCGGCAATGGTGGGCGGCGACCGCTGCGGAGAGCTCCGGGGAGCGCGGCCGAGATGAGGAGGAGGTTCGAGGGTTGTTGAGATGCGCGGCTAGGGTAGAACTTGCGTAGGTTTCATGTATGGAACCCTAGCAGCAAGTATAGGTATTTATAGGATTTGGAATCTTTCATTTTAGTCCCTCCAAGCATCCTTTTTACTGATAAGTCCTCCACCGCAACTCCAATTTGCACTCAGGTCCTTCTCCATGAGCAGGCCCGCAACCCGAGGTAACTTCAAAAGGGTTTTATGTGTAAATATCCTCTTTTTCGCTTTATTTCACGCATTACGAGGCGATCCGATCGTCAGATCGAAAAACGGACTACGCCATGACGTCCGGCTCGACGAAACCTATCAGGTGGCGATCTCTGTTTTTCGAAACTGTGTCCGGATAAATTTTCGGTCCATAAAAACTGTGTCAAAATACAGTTTTCACGCTTTTCGAGATCCCAGAGTCGTCAAACAGGATTTTCGACAGCGCCATTGCATCCAGAACATCGAAAATAGCTAGAATTGACTACTCAAATCACTATCTTAGGAGTCCAGATAGTAAATTAGCCAACGTTGGCGCGAAGGGGATTAAAAACTAGGGTTGACTGTTCACTGTACCCGCGACTTAAGTCGCGGGTCCCGCCGGCTTCAACGTCGATTTCTGGAAGATCCGACCGTCAGATCTGAACAAGCTTAATATGGATTTCACTCAGTTCGTCATGACGGTCGCACCCGTGGTCTCGGATCTTCGAGATCAGGCTCGGATTGAAAAGTGATATTTCTAGCCCACTAATCGTGCAATTTATACTGCAGAAAAGGGGCATTTTGACTATTTGTGCTTTTATGATCCAAAATTCCATTTGGCTTAATTATTTCATTTATTTAATTACTTTAAAAAATTCAAATTCTTACAGTCCTTCCCTTGCAATTTAAAATAATGATGCCAAAAGAAACAACAAAAGGGAGAGGCGGGTCGGACACCACTGTCCAACAATGTCACGCCTCAGGGTCAAAACTGCGACCCAGGCCCGCCAACACATCCGCCGCCCATACGGAAAGTCCCGTATGGACGAAGCGTCTAACTTGCAAAAGATAATACTACAGCTATACAGATATCAGAGCTGAAAAGTATACTACTGAAATAAGATAATACATCTCCAAATAGTACAAGTCTGAACCTCACAATACATAAGTCTTTCAAAAATAAAACTCTCAAAAGTACCTATCTACTATAATCCAGCAGACTGTACTACAAAGCTCCAAAAGGGGTACCACTATACTCCAAGAACGGGTAGGGAACTAGCTCACGACTCCCTCGCCTCGATCAGCAACAGAAGGATCAGCAACAGAAGGATCAGCAACACCCGCAGAAGACTCTGCAAAACAAAGAAGAGGAAAGAGGAAGGAGGGGGAAACCCCCAGCAGGTGTGAGAACTACACCAATACGTAGTTCTCAGTGGGTACTGCCACCAAGCCCGACGGTCTGCCCACTAAGCCTATTAGAGGCATAAAGTAACAAATGCAGTACTATAAGAAAAAGGCTGGAAATAACTCTACAGCTACCATGCCTCTATCTAAATGCTCAAGGGTGATACAGATGAAATATGATGCATCGACTCTAACCCAATATACTCAATCAACCCAATCACAGTGACTGCCACATAGGGTCCAGTCAAACCTGCGCCCACCTACTACCATTACATCCACGAGGGACTGGACTTACGTAGGGTATCCGTGACTGTCTAAAAAAGGCCCAACCAGAGGGACTGCGTCGACAAGTCGCGATAGTAAAGTAACAGGCTCTGCTCCGGAGTGGCACTCGAGGGGCGCGACCCCACCGAGGAAAGTATCTGCGCATCTCTGTCGAGCTCAATCTGGCTCATGCAGGCTATAATCCAAATCCACGATCAACAAGATCGACAGTACTCAAATCACATCTCTAACTCACTAGCTGGAAATACTCGACAGCCGGGACCGCCGTCAACCCAACAGCTCCCCAAATAGGACATCAACCCAACATACAAACTCACTAACAGGGTATACTCCACAACCGACAACAATGAAGGGTGGTCCGAAAACCCCGAAAGACTCTAACCTACAACCCAAATCAAACAAGAACAAGCTCTAGGCATAGCCTCTCGTTGTTCTCGACCCAAAGAAAAAGACAGCCCTTAGAATCCAGATCACTCGAACCCTCTCGGGTGAGAAAGTTTACAGAAAAATATGATATTTATTACTGAAAACTATTTTCACTTGAACCCATGCGGGATAAGGATTAAAAGTAGTTCCTTTTTGTAAAACCATCTTGATTTAAGGAAACCCATTTTAATGAATTTTAGCTATTTTAGGAAAATCGGTTAGAAAACCAGTTTTATTCCCAAACCCCGAAGGGCTAATGCCTTCACCCAATCAGACAAGAACAGACTCCGGCGACCTTTCGACATTTGGAAGAAAAATATTGGTTTACTGAAATCATGTGTGTCCAAAAAGATTCTGGATTCAATGTCCTGCTATCACTGGTACACCACTGCCACGAACACAGTGGTGACAAAGAAATCGAAGAACTCGACAACCCGGGACCACCGTTTACCCAAACGGCTCTCGCCATTGGTACAAGACTAGCTACATCTACCAGACTCCACTCGGCCCCCAAGCACGAGTGTAGCATGCATCCTACACTAAGATAAATCCCGACCACTCAGCTCACTACCCGGGCGAGAAAAACACTATGTCCAAGAATAGAATGTAAAGTGTGGATGTCTAAATCATAAGTAAATCTAGCCCCAAGTGAGAGTTTTCTACTAGTCTGGTTGAACATACATCATATGACAGGGTGCTAGGTCAAGTTTCAATAATAACATTTGTTAATACAAATAGGAAGCATTAGTCGACATGAACTCAGTAACAACACAAGAAAGTATCATCTCTCACTCTAACATGCTTCCTAACTCTCTCGCAATCATGCATGCAATTCTATTCAATAGAATTAGAGAACCGTCCACCCGTTTTGGAGACGAAGCAACCCACCTCGGTTTGCCACCAATTGCTTGTAAACACTTGCAATTGGGCTCCAGCAAAAACGTTCACATTCGACAAAAAGCGCAACGGCGCCCGCCAGGCGCAAATGGTACATCCTGAAAAGTTCGGCGGTAAAATTGCGCGGCAACCGGCACCTCCAACAACGGTCCCTGACAGAACCAGGGCACAGAGTTCAAAAATAAGAACCCTAAAAGCAAAATCTAAAAACTGTACCGAAAAACACAACAAAATACGAGGTGACACCTACCTTAAAGCCGATGCGCCGACAAATGAGCGCACACACGACCGCCCGGCTCCGTGGAACACCCCGAATGGTCTCCATGACACAAACGGCGCGTTCCACGGCAGAAATGGCGCGCCTGCGGCACACACGGCGCACTCCACGGCACTCTAAAAATCTCCCACAATTTTTCTTCACGCTCCCATGATTTTTGGGCGGATAAAAGAGGAGAAAGGAGGGGAAAAAAAGGATTTCGGGCCGTAAATAGCCCGAAATCGGGCTTGCTACAGTAGCCCGGCCAACCGGGGGCCGCCAGCTAGCGCCCCCGCGTCAGTGCGCTTGCGGCGTGCTCCACCTCGCGCGGAGCGGGCACCAACGGGGCCCCGCCACGTGGCGGTGCCCACGCTGCCCCAGCGCTCTGCATCAACGCGCCCTCGGGCGGCGCGCCCCAACGCGGCATTGCCGCGTGGCGCCATCCACGCCACGCTCGCGCCCGCCGCGTCGCCTCGATTGCCGAGCCCGGCCAACCGCAACACGACATGTGGCACAGCGCAGGTTTGCCGCACCCGGTGCACACACGGTAGGCCGTGGACCACCCCACTCGCAATTCAGCCCGTAAGCCCCAATTCGCTCGAAAATAGTCAATTTTGACTGTTTCGGCGCGCTGAGTTCATTTTTGGCATCCATTTGACGCATAACGCACTCAAAATACCAAAGAATAGGTGTTTCGTACCGCCAACCACACGGTCAAGTCCCGCAAAAAATTCGGGACACCACAAACAACATCCCTACCTCAGTTCGGTTACCTACCTTTTCCGACGAAGAAAACAATGTTAAAAAACTCCTCAAAACCTCCTCAACCTTTGACCGGATGAAAACTACACCAAAAACCGTTGTTAAAACTCACTCAGATAGTCATTTCGTAAATCGTGGGTCAAACCGAAGTTTCGACAGCGAAAACAGTGAGAAACACCGCTCAACGGAACGAAATGGCAGACAGCGCAACGAGACGGTGGAAAAATGAAGCAGCGGTGGCTGCTCGCACCAACGGCGGTTTGCACACGGAGGCCCCGCGTAGCCTGCTACATGCGGGCAGCGCCCTGCGCGGGCGGCGCCTGGTGCAGGCACGCCCCGCGCGTGCAGCGCCTTGCGCGGCAGCACCCCGCACGGGCCGCGCCCTGCGCGTGCGGGACCCCGAGCGGGCGGCGCCTCACGTGGCGGCGTCCCGAGTGGCGGTGATCCGCATGACTGCGTCCCGAGCGGCGGTGGTCGCGACGACTCTATCAAGGTTATACTAGCATCAAAATTGGCAGTGGCGGCCTCCTGTCTTTGATGACGGCGGCGGCGGTTTCCCAACTACATCAACGACGGCGGCGGCCTCCCGTTTATATCAACGGCAGCAGCGACCTCCCGTACACATCGACGACGGCGACAACGACTTCGCACAAAACCCCCATTTCCATCGGCACTCTCAAGAAACCAAACAAAAGCATAGAATAACCCATGAAACCAATAAAAGAGAAAATGAAAAGCCAAGAACTAACCTCTTTGCCGACGAGGACGACGATACGATGCTCGGCTCCATTCTCCGTCCTCCCGTCTCCCGCGACGATGGCGCTCCCTCCTCCGAACTCTAATGAAGATGGCGATTCCGATTCCGATCTCCGACGCACACCTTGAGGAAGAAAATGAAGTTTTCTTTTGCTAAGAAAAACTGAAAAAACGTGAGTTTTCTTGTTTCACTCTCTTTAACGTGTAAAGTAAAACCGTTCCCTGTTTTTCTCTATTTATAAGAAATTTTGAAACAATACTAACCGCTCTTATCTTTTATAACAAATCTCATCTTTTGTAACAAATCTCATCTTTTGATTTAACTATTTCTTCCTCAATTTACATGCCAAATCTATCGAAAATTTCATCATACAATGGAATGGATAATAAAGAACCAAAAGCCATTAGTGGATATTTAAAGGCTCCTTTACATCCATTAAGTTAGAAAAATCGCACCGGGAGCTCCGTTTTTTGAATTTTTGAGCCGATCGCACCGTCGTTCTCCATTTAACGAGCCCTACACCATGAAAGCCAAAAATAAGAAAATAGACATACTAATAAAATGAGAAAAATGCTATGCACACCGAAAGTGATACCAAGAAAAAACCATGGACACTACAGCATGGCCCTTGTGCAAATATTGAATGGACTTGTGGGTGCAACAACGTCGGGGTTCAGGGGGATGGAGTAGTCTGGAGGTGGCATGAGAAAGGTTTTTTAACAGTCAAGTCGACCTACTCGTTCCTGAACAACGGGGGACTCTTGGACTCCACCGCCCCCTACCTATGGAGCCCCCTACCTATGGAGGCTGCGAATATTGTCTAAAGTTAAGATTTTTATCTTGCTCGCCTTGAAGAATCTGCTGCTCACGGCAGATAATCTCGAAAAAAGGTGTTGGACCGGTAATAATCTCTGTGTGCTCTGCGGGTCGTGTCTCCAGACGGTCGACCATCTGTTCACGAGGTGTGTGTTTTCACGTTTCATGATTGGGATGGGCGACGGGATTGCTAGTTTACAGGAACTAGGGGTCAATGTTAGAGGGGCGTGGGAGGAATGGTCGGGTGGAAAAGTCCGATGGAGGCGGCTCAGGTCCTTACCTACCTGTCAGCAAACTGGTGGGTGATTTGAAAAACCAGAAACAAGGTTATTTTCCAGCAGTCCAACTCTGACCCCCTCTTCGTTGTGACGTCGGTCAGAAGTGAGCTTGCGCAGTGGGCGGACCTGTAAACAGGACCTGTATTCAAGGCGGACCCGTATACTTGTTTTTTTTTCGCATGCTTTCTTCGCTCTTTCCTTGAGACCTTGTTGTCTTACTCTTGTTGCCTAATTCATGTTTGTATTGAATGAAGCGTGTAGCTTGCTACCTTTTTCTTAAAAAAGAAAATCTTTTTTTTTCTTTTTTTTTAAGAGAAAGATAGCATGCTATCCGTTTCGTTTATTTTGAAAACAACTAGACTTCGAATTCGGGATCTCGGGTATTAACCACCAAGTCCTTTGCCAGTCAGGGACGGTTGATTGATAGATTGATCTTTCTAAATAGACCAACCTTAGAACAAGGAATGGAAACGGAAAACAACTAATGAATATAACCTATTGTATAAATATCCATGATAGGTTTCATTAGGCTTCATAGCCATCTTTTCATCTGTACAATTTGTCTACGTAGAAAAGTGCATCGTAGAGAGGATCTACATACAACTTAACTCATTAGTTTAAGTGATCCTCATCACCAAATTGGCGAAACACAACCACCGCCCTCGAAGAAAATCCGGATTTCGTTTACTTAATTAAGCTTTTAAACAACTTGCTCTTTTATAATGAGGCTGTAGACATCATTTGCTGATAAATGGATGTTTCTGCATGATTATTGTCTCCCCGTTGCTCGACACATTTTCTATAGAAATGATTAGTTAGTTCTTCATGAAAATAATTGCGTAGATTTCGGAGAAAATGAGGTTCAGTTAAGGCCAAATGAGAGAGAGCATGAAAGCTCCCAAAAGTACGTTTATTTGACCCTAGAAATAACATTATTAAGAATAAGGAAATAGGGCGTACACTCCAAAAGTTTATGAGTTAGTATTTACCATCGTTTACAAAATTAGTTCCTGAAAATTAACTTGGATTGCATTTTTGCTGGCAAACTTTCAATTTTTAACAATTTAGTGCATCAAATTTGCCTTTGATTTCAATTTCATTCTTAATTTGAGTATCAATTTGACTATCAAATTTGACCTTAGTTTCAATATCATTATCCGAGTTTCAATTGTGATTAAAAAAAAAAAAAAAAAAAAAAAAAAAAAAAGTCTAATGACGATGCTGACATCGTAGATTTACAAACACGAAACCGAAGGAAGGATTGAATTGTCACATGAAATAATTTTGAGAGAATAAAGTGTTACAATTAAAACTGTGAAGTCCAATTATAGAATCTATATCTATTACCAAAGTTCTAATCGATCCAAATGATTAATAAAAAGAGTAGAGTGTATTAGCAATCTCAATGGATTTTATGTTATATATCACATATATAGTATGGTGGATATATTTAACAATGTGACCTCAAGCTAAGCTAGGGATTGCAGGTGCTTGCTAGTACTGTTATTTTTGGAAGCTTTTGGACCCTAGCTACAATATGAATCATATTTTCAAAGTAATGACTTCGATTTCAAGTTGGTCATAAGACCCTTTGTCGTATTGAGTCTTAATTAATGCTCAAGCACATTTGTTGTTTAATGAAACCCCATACCTAATTTTGACTAAGGTTTCACAGAAAGGTAATTAAATTAACAAGCGGTAGGGTAAAGGAATCACTTTCTTAATTGGAAGGCCCATGGTATGCTTATATCTTCTTGTGATATATAGACAAATTATTAACCTTTTTTCTTTCTTTTTCTTCTTTTTAGGGAGAGAGAGAAAGCTAGCAAGCTATCCGTTTCGTTCATTTTTTTAAAATAAACTTAATTAAAAATATAAATCAACTGAAATTCAAACTTAAGTCCTTGAATGATACCAATTAAGGCCCTTAGCTAACCGTGTTAAGCATGGTCGGAGTTAACTGAAAATTAGTTATTGTAATTTTTTGACTGTTTATTAATCATTGGAAATGTACTACCATATGCAATATCTAAATAGTGGGATATGGAACAAATCTAAACAGATATTTGCCCCTTGAAATTAACTAAGCTAGTTATATTAGTCAAAAATTACTTTGTACCATCATTATTATAAAAAACAATCACTACAATAAAATTAAGTTATAGAGACACATATTTGTGATACTTTTTTACAAATGTTTCATTTATAGTCTATCTATATCCAAAATTAGTTTAGAGGGACACATTTTTGGAACATATTATAGTAATGTGTCGCTATACACTCTAGCGACGGCACATATAGCGACACTAATGATAAGTGTTGATATTTTTTTCAGCAGTAATTTTTTTTTAGTTTTTAGCAATAGTTAAAAGTGTCGCTATAGTATAGTTTTATTGTAGTGAATTCATTTTCTGTTTTACCTTGTTTGAAGGAATAATTTCTTTTGAGGAGTATAAGCAAGAAATTCCCAAATTTTCTTTTTTTTGTTCAAAAACAATGTCTAGAGCTTTTAGCTAGCTGGAAAATCAAACCTAGATGCACATCTATATCTATATATAAATATATACCCTGAAAATCGGAAGCGCTAGTTCAAAAACTTTGCTTTCACGGGCCCTTTAAGGATTATTAATTTTTATTATTATTAATGGATCAGTGGTGTACGTAAGATGTACATCATATAATACTCGGTGTATATGTAAGATTTTTTTTTTTTTTTTTTTTTTTTTTTTTTCACTATATGGATCTATTTGGACGGTACTTTATTATAGATTCCAACAACAACGATGGCTAAATGTTGAACTAAACTGTGCCTCTGAATAATAGTCAAATGCTTGTAGTGATACATTTTTGACTGTTGTGTGTACTTTATTGTTCACATGTAGTTTATAAGAGAGTAGGTAGAGCATTAACCCACTTTCTTTAATGCAGTCCAAGAGAGACCCTTTTTCTTATAAACAACCATATTTAACTAAACTTGGTAGTATCTAGGGAGGATTAAACAAAGCTTTTGCTAGTTTTGGTATTGTTGGAGTATAGGTCACAATTTAATTCCTCAACTACCTTCATGAATAGACCTAACTATGACCATATATATTATATGACTCCTCACCTTCTTTGCTCACATTACCTATCCTGATACCCAATTATTATTATTTAAATTATGGCATCTTTTGTCACGCCCCGGGGTTGAACTGCGACTCGAATTCGCAACCAGATTCACTACCTACACAAAAAATTCCGCACAGATAAAGCGTCTAATCTGCAAAATAGTATCTACAACTATATAAATACCAAAGCTGTAAATAACATAACTAATACAAATCTAACATATAGCTGTACAACTTAAAAAGTTACAAGTACAAAGTCTATCTCAAAAGTAAATACAAGTACAATCCAACTAGTCTGTACAGCACTAAATCCAGCAACTCCAAAAAAGGCTCATCTATCTCTCTCAGACTCAGGTAGGGATCTAGCTCGCGACTCTTTTATCTCGATCAGCTGAACCAGGACGAAAAGGAACAATAGCAGAAGTATTTGAAAAAGAAACACCAACAGCAGGTGTGAGAACTATATCAACAGAGTAGTCCTCAGTGGGTAACGTCCCCAAGATCAACGATCTACCCACAAAGTCTACTAGAGGCAAAAATAATAGAAATGCTGAAAAATTAATAAAACTGAAATAAAACTGCAGCTACTATACCTCTAACTATCATGCTCAAAAAGATAACATCAAGAAATAATAATAAAATACAATCACTCGTTAACGAGGTGCTCAAATCGACCCTGTCACGCCCCGCGGTCGAACTGCGACCTGGGCTCGCCAACAGATCCTCCACCCATAATGGAAATCTCGCCTAGGCGAAGCGTCTAACCTGTAAAAGATAGTACTATAGCTATACAAATATCAGAGCGGGAATAAAATGCTGTAAAATAAAATCCGATCACTGTACATCACGAAATAAAGTACAATATCCATCTTCTCAAATATAAATAATCATCATACAATGTCCTCAATACAGCATCTCTCAACTCCAAAAAGAGAGCTAAACTAAAACTATAGTACATCAGTCTCTCAAGATACAAAAGATCCCTCTCAAAGTAAACAATAATGATCCAGCTGACAGAACTAGGAATATCCAACCAGGGGATACAGCTATACTCCTCAGGCGGTAAGGATCTAACTCGTGACTCCCTTGTCTCGAACCACGACCGAAAAATCAGCAACTCCCGCACAAGACTCTGCAAAACAGGAGGGAGAAAAGAGGAAAACAACAATGAGGGTGAGAACCACTAATAAACCAGTAGCCTCCTCATGTGGGTAAAGCCTTAAACTCTGATGTATCCACTAAGTCTACCGAGGCAAGGAAAAAGGAAAAGTGGTAAGGTAAATAAACTGCTGAAACTGGAAAACCACCACTAGTATGCCTCAAAATGCAGTACCGACTAAAATGACTGTATGCATGCATCAGTAAACAGTATCTATCCAAATAAACCCAATCTAACCACCAGTAACTACTGGCACTACTTGCTCAAACTGTCTCAAATATCTGCTAACAGATCGGCACTCACTGACTGGATCTCAATATCCGGTACTCACCGGCCGCTGTGTCAAATGCTAACAGATCGGCACTCACTGACCGGAACTCGGGGTCTGGTACTCACTGGCCGCTGTGTCAATCGCCTACTCCAGAGTGGCACTCGAGGGGAGCGACCCACACGAGTAAAGTAACCATGTCACAAGTATCACCATATAGCAGGACTGGATCACGACTATGATCAAAGTGGGAAAAATCCATCCACTAATGAAACCCCAATCCCCAATCTGATGCAAAGATAAACATCCGGTCAACCGCCCAATGTCCGCGGTCGCCGCAATAACCCACAACTCCACAATCTGATAAAATAAATAATATCCGGTCAACCGCCTATTGTCCGCGGTTGACGCAATCCCCCACAAATCAAAAATCAAGTACCACCTGTTCCAGACTCCAAGGTTCCGACTATACTATCCCAAACCCCTGCTAGAACCCGAGCAACATGTGTCACATGTCTAAATGAAAAGAAGAAAAGAAACAATCATGGTTTCTCCTAAGTCAAGTCCCAATATGATAGTGTAGCAATAAAAGATGGCCTATCTAGATGTCCATACAAGCATGTAAATGTCCTCGTGAAAGATAAAAGAAAGTGTATCAAATAGTAGCTCCACATGTGTATCAAATAATAGCTCCACATAGATATAACCATCATGCCAAAATCACTAACCAACTACACATGTCTATAATCCATGCTCCATAATAAATCATCAAAGTAGCACCCGCACATAAATATGTCCTCCTATTCCTTCTAAACATCCATTTTCATGAAAGGCTATGTGCCAACATGGCATGCTAACATATCACCATCATAGTATATCAATCCCACCAAAAATAGGCCAATGATTAATCAGGATAATTTATTTAAGCATGATTTCCAATGGGGTGCCAAATAAATTTGGGGTCTCTCTAATAGTCCTAGTGAGTACATCATAGTAAGAGGTAAGCAACAACCACCCACCTCGAAATGCGCAATCCACAACTGTAAAAGTCTCTTCGCTGTCCAACACTCTTTTCCCCGCAAAACACCCAAAAACTGCGAACCACTGCACTAGAGTCACACTCGGCATCAAAGCAAATACCCCAAAACAGCCATTTGCTGTTTTGTAAAATAGCACGAAAAAACAAGAAATTTCACGGTTGCGATCCTCGCGACGAGTAGATCCAAAACGCATACTTATACGCCCTGTTTCGATGCCCGTAGGCTGAGATATAAATCAATCAAGCCCGCGCTGTCCAAAAAGTCACCACAGAAAATAGGGTCAAAAGGTGCCTCGAGAACCATGCCAAAAACCCAAAACGGAGCGAAGAGATCAGCACAAAAATCAAAGGCCTACCTCGTAGGAACACGCTACCGCAAGAATAGTCCAAAAATTCCTTCGGGGTAGCTCAAGGGACCTCTCGGACTAAACTGTGACGGAAAAACCCACTAAAAGAGGAACGTCGCAGTGCGCCGAATCGCAGATATCGCCGATGTCTCGGTCTCCAAAAATCTCTAAATCCCTGGAAGTCGTGGAGCACAAGTGGGAGAAGCCTCTGTGAAAACCCCAGCTCGAAAATCCCAGAAAAAGCACAAGAAGAAGAAGGTGGAAGTCTATTTATAGGCTCAGCCCAGGCCCACTTAATTTCCGAATTTGGGCCCGGAAATCGGGCGTCCGAAAAGATTCGGGCCCAAAATCACGCCCGGCCCAGCCAACTCGGCGAGCGCCCGAATGCGCCTGGGCGCGACGCGTGTCCCAAACGCGGGACAGCGGCACCCAGCCGCTCGGGCGCTGCCGCGTGTCCCACGCTGGTCAGCAGGGTAGGTGGCGCCCGCCAACGGCGCCACCTGGCGCCCGCGTGCCTGACGCACGCTGGCCCGCCCGCCATGCCAGCCGGGCTGCCCTGCCACGCCGCCTGCCACACCCGCACGCGCACAGTGGCGCGCCCAATGCCCGCACGCCACATGTCATCCCCAGCATCCGCTGCGCCCAGTTCACACGCCCCGTGCACCCGCCGAATCAGAATCCGCCACGTGTCCCATGCACCGCCAATGGGAAGCCGCCACGTGGCACACTACAGTCCACACCGCCCGGCCTGCCCGCGCACCCCCCGCGTGCGCCGCGCCCACTGCAACGACCGATTAGCCAACTGCCACGTGCCCCCCCCGGTCCACGCACCCGGCCGCGCTCTCCCGTGGACCGAGCGCGCTGCGCCCACCAATCCGGCGCCGCCACGTGGCCCCCCCCCCCGCCTAGTCCACTACAGCAGCGCTCCACTCCATGGACCGGGACGCGTGCGCCGACCAATCCGCGACTGCCACGTGTCCCTCCCGCCGGTCCACGGCTCCCCCATGCACCAAAATGCGCCAGAAACTTCCGGGTATCCGTTTTTGGGCGTCCGGACTCAGGAAAATACAAGTAAATAGCCGTTTTCCATCGTTTTTCTGCGCTTAATCTAAATACGGCCTTCGCTTTATGCAAAACTAATTCCATTTTTCAACGAAGGCATCCAAAAGGCAAACTTGATCCCTTTTTCGCGCGGAATCTATTCCTTGAGTCCGATTCACACACAAACACTTCCATCTCCCAAAATAGTCCTCCAGAAGTCGCTGATCAAGCCGTAACCCTCCAATGAAGATCCGGGTCATCACATCCTCCCCCACTAAAAGAAAATTTTGTCCTCGAAACAAACATAACTCAAGAAGGAGGTTCCAACCAACTTGGGGGGAGGGGGGGGGGGGGGGGCGTATCCATCATCACTGACTCAAGCTCCCAAGTAGCTACTCGATCTAGAGTCCATGACTGGCATTCCTCAAACCACAACTCGGTCTCAAAATCTGACTGCAACCTCGTCCAAAGACGCAAAACAACCCTCAAATCTCCATCCGACACAAAAGGAACGGGCACTCCGGTGATCTCACCGTCTCGTCCGAAAAATAACTGGGCTAATCGCCCAAATGACCAAGTCATCTACTCTTCCCAGAGCTCTCCGCAGTCTGCCAACAAAATCCATAATGGAATGATCCCAATCCCACGAAGGGATAGCGAGGCACTGCAAATGCCCGCAGACAAGTCAAACCTTGAGCCACCAACCTCCCGAGGTCCCTCCTCATACCATTTCAACCCAAAAGTGTGCCTGAAGGTCCTGTCAATGGTATAAGGTATACAATGGCCTCCCACCGAATCTGCTCTCAATTGTCGAAATCCACAGGCACACCTACTCGGTCCCTGTACCTCGGTATTCCCGATGTATCCACTATAAAGTCCCTGGCCCGATTGCTCGGAATCTGATCTCTAATCTTGGTCAAGTAGGGGCCCTCACTCTGTCACTCCCGAATCCTGACCATCCGAGTGGACCGCTCAACCGCCGTCTACCACCAAAAACGGACTGTCACGCCCCGGGGGTTTAAATAAACGAAAAACGTGTAAAATTTTTCTTCTTTTTTTTTTTGAAACATTCCCACCCTTCGGTACGTGCCCAGACCCGCCACACAAACAAATTCACCCCACAAACGGACAGAGTCTCCTTTATATATGCACGGCGTCACAACCACAATTTACACTTTAACCACACCAATCAAGGAGTTAAGTAGAGGGAAAAAGGTAATCATGCGCAATAACCAAGACGGCCACCTAAGTTTTGAAAGGATAAATCCACGGATTTGTAAAATAGTGCCCACACGACACCTATTCTTTTCAAAACCAACCGCTCAAGCTCAACTACTATGACAGGATGCACGCGGGTCAAAACCCAGCGTCGGGGAGACATCGCTCGCCACGACGAAACCACAAAACAGCACACAACAACGCTCGACCCAATCCAGCGAAAGTCTAAAGCATGTCACCCGTTCCACGGCATTATGTTGTCTGCAGCCAACATAATCGCTTAGGAGAATAAACATGCCAATCACTCTTTCCGTCCCTTGGGAGAGGTATAAAACTCAATCAGGACTCTCGCTATAAGTCACGACTCTCACGAAGTCAACCAATGGTCAAACCATAAGCCTAGGGTTTCTAAGTCCACCATGACCTACAACCTAGGCTCTAATACCAACCTAATCTGTCACGCCGCGGGGTCGAAACTGCGACCCGGGCTTGCCAACAGATCCGCCACCTATGCTAAACTCCGCATAGGCGAAGCGTCCTACCTGCAAGAAAAGTGCTACAGCTAACAGATATCAGAGCTATAAGATAAAACTGCTGTAAAAATAAAATCAACCACTGTACAACTGAAAAATAATACAACAATGTCCACCTCCCAAAAATGATAATCGTACAATATCCTCAGACACAAAACTCATAGCTCAACAGGGAGGTATCTCCAATAAATACATCAGTGTACAGGCTCTCAATACATACCATATCCTCACTACAATAGTCTCTCAAAAGAGAAAATAAAATAACAAATCTAATGAAGATCTCCTCTGAAGGGGGTACCGCTACTCTCCAACGACGGGTAGGGATCTAGCTCGACTCCCTCGCCTCGATAAATAACCGCAGAATCAGCAACACCCGCTAAGACTCTGCAAAACAAAGGAGAGGAAGGAAAAAGGAGGGGGAAAACCCCCAATGGGTGTGAGAACTACACCAAAAAGGAAGTTCTCAGTGGGTACCACCGCCAGGCCCGACGGTCTGCCCACTAAGTCCTCAAGAGACGAAAATAACCAAAGCAGTAAGAACTGAACAAGAATGCTGATGACACTCAACAGCTACCCTGCCTCCATCTAAATGCTCAAGAGGGGAGAATCAAAGAATGGTATGCAACCACTAGCATATGAAGTGCACAATCGACCCAATCGAGCTGACTGCCACATCTGGTCCAGTCAAACCTGCGCCCACCTACAACCACCTCCCGCTGACGGGCAGGAATTACATAGGGCATCCAAACGGACTAACTCGCTATCGAGTAGTGGCTCATGCAGGCTATAGTCGAGATCCACGCTCTCTCTCAGAACGGATAGACTCAAGATGCTCAACCTCTCACATAACGGTCAAAGCACTCACAACGACACGGGACCACCGTCAAACCAAACGGCTCCCAACAACACTAGCACTGGTCTAAACATAGCTACTAGACTCCACTCAGCCCCCAGACACGAGTGCAACAATAAAAGTATCTGATCGAACAAACCCAATCGAATGAACCGGTATAAAACCCGGTACTGCCTGCTCTGTCATCAATCTCACGAACTCAGTATCTCCACTGTCCAAATGACCGGAACCCAACACGGTCTGACCGGCACCCAACACGGTCTAAAGCCTACTCCGGAGTGGCACTCGAGGGGAGCGACCCACACGAGTAAAGTATCTCTGTCATCAGTATCACAAGTATCTCTATATAGCAGGACTAGATCATGAGTATGATCAAAGTGGGAAAGCCCAACCACTAAAGAAGACCCTCGTCCTCAATCAGATGCAAAATATTCAAATAGTGGGAAACTTCGTCCACTAGAGAAATCTGATACCCAAATCTGATGCATAAATAAATATCCGGTCAACCGCCCAAAGTCTGCGGTCCAGCACAACCCGTCCCTGACACCAATGTCCTGGCTACACTACCCCAGACCCCTGCTCGCACCCGAGCAACATAGACCGCCTGACTAACAAAGAAGGAGAAAGGAAAAGCATGGTTTCTCCTAAGTCAAGTTCCAATAAGTAGTGCAGCAGTAAAAGATGGCCTAACTACATGTCCATTCAAGCATGCTTTTGTCCTCGGAAACGATAAAAGAGAGTAAAACATATAGTAGCAAAGCATACTACAGTATTCCTACTATGATATACCAATCTCGCATAAATAGGCCAATGAATAACCATGTATGATCTCTATATCATCTAATGTGGGATAAATATAACCTGTCTACCACATGCTAAGTCTCTAGTTCAACAAACATGTATAATTATCAGGTAAGCATCAATCCACATGATCTAGGCCGTTTCCATGCTTACCTCTCGCTCATATTGATTGTACATTAAATTAGGCATGCTATCAATCATAGAGGGTGACATTCCCACAGGTAAGCTTATCTCAACCATACATGAACATCCACTATTACACCTCCCATAAGGCATAACATGCATATACACCCTGCCATTCCCTTAAACAGTTACCATTACTAAGTTTACCCACCTGAAGTGCTTAAACCAAGGCAAACCTGAGGTCGGTGAAGAGCGTGGCCACTTGCTAACGATATCTGCTGAACTCGTATACACGGTACATGTCGCGCAAGCCTCGGCTCCAAGCAGTGCTCCAAAAACTCCCATAATTACCCCTGGATACAAAAATATAGTCCAATACTACAATTTATACAACATTCCAAGAGTGTTGTCCAAGTTGAAACTTTAGTCCCAAAGAAGCAATATTTTAACCTGCAGAGAGGACTCCAAAAAGTCCAACAAAAATACAGTCGCGATCGTCGTGTCGAGACCTTCGAAACGGGTACCTGCACATCCAATTCCGAGCCCCGTAGGCCGAGTTACAAATTCCACAATACAGGGTGCACACAACCTCACAACAACACATCTGTAACTCCATGCACAGTAAAGGGGGAAAAATATACCTTCGGGCAAATCTCAGAAAAATCCCAGAAAAATACGACGATGATCCTTGCAACGCGTAGATGCAAAAAGTGTACAGGCACGCCTCAATCCGATGCCTGAGCGCGGAGATATCGCCAAAACATCGAGCCGCTGTCCAAGTCTCAAGCACAGCAAAAAGGGTCACAGAAAGCTTGGAAAAACTCCTCAAAAAGCACGAAATGAGGGGAAGCAGAAAATACCAAGATCGAAGCCCTGCTTGTCGCCGATCCAACGGCGCAAGAATAGCCGAAAACGGAGGTCGGAGTAAATCGGGGGAGTCCTCGCACCAAAACGCGACGAAGGGGGTCACAAATGAACGAGCGTCGCGCCGCGCCGTAAAAATGGAAACCTCGGGAAGCGTGCCACGTAAAATGCCCGAAATCCTCAGGTAGATGCAGCACAGCACGGGGATCAACTTTGCTGAAGGCGTCATGGCGAGAAGAGGCTCCGAAATGCCGAAAAAAAGAGGAAGAAGGCGGCTCGGGTCGCTTAAATAGGCTCCAGAAAATAATTCGAGAAATGACCAACATGTCCCATGAACCGGGCGCTCGAATTGTTTCGGGTGCCTACAGTAGTTCGGTCTGGTGCCTCGCGGAGCGTCCGGATTAATCCGGTTCTGCCACGTCACCACCAAAACAGCGGACAGCCAATTTGGCTATCCACCGGGCGACACGTGGCCAGCGCAGGCGCCGACGCGTGGAGCGCACTCGCGCGGGAAAATGCGGTCAACGCGCCTGCGCCGCCACCTGCACCTCTGCCAGGCACGCGCCCCGAGGCTGCCAGCACCCGTTCCGTGAACCAGGTCCACAGCGCCGACCAACCGTCCGCTGCCACGCGTCCCATGGTGAACCAACGGGAAGATGACACATGGCACACGCACCCGTGCACCGCGCGCCTGCCCGCGCCCGCGCGCCTGTCCGCGCGCGTGCGCTGCCGCGCTCCACCGCTGCCCGCCGCGCTCCGCCGCTGCCCGCCGCCCGCCGGCCGCCGGAACAGTACCAGCACCTCGAAAACCGTGCGCGTCACCCGGGCTCTGAAAAATACAAGTAAGTAGTCCATTTTCATCGTTTTCGCGCGCTGAATCTAAATCCGCTATCCGTTTTGCCAAATTCCAACTCTAAAATATGTTGGAGGCATCCGAAAAGGTGTTCTTTTGTCCAACTTCGTGCTGAGCCCAATTTTAATATCCGTTTCGCGTGAAACCACTTCAAAACATCCGACGGGGTCCTCCGATCACTCACGTGATCCATTTCAAGCCCGAAATCCATCACTTGTGTCCAAATCTTGCACAAACGCCGCCGACACACCTCGTAGGCCTCCAGAAGCAGCAGATGTAACCGTAATCCATAAGTGGGAATTTCGGGTCCTCACATCTCCCTCTCACTCACTCTCAATCTCTTTCTTTCTCTCCTTCTCCCTCTCGTTCTTTCTCTCTTTCTCTGCTTGGATCCCTCAGAAAAAGAGAAGGAGGAGGGTCCGTATAAATAGGCGAAGGGGAAGGTGGGAGGTGAAAATACTCTTTTACCCTCACTAATTCCAAATTCTGGAGGCTGAGTACCGGTACACGGGTCCCCGTACCGGTACCCATGCTCAAAAATCCCAAACCGAGAACCAACTGTGGTGAATCCATCATTGAGTATCGGTACCCGCCCCCGCGTTCCGGTACTCAAGCCAAAATGCACATGGGGTACCGGTACGCACTGCCCAGTACCGGTACCCAGGGACTTGGAAAATTTTTTCAAATTTTCCTCAGCCAAACTCTCTTTGGTTTTCTCCAAAGCAATTGGTTCCAGTACCAACACTTGCGTTCCGGTACGCAATGTCCCAGATTATTGCAACAAGCTGGAGCTTCCAAAATTTCGACGCCGCTAACTCACTTTTCAACCCAAAGGCTTCCGCGTCGATCCGAATCAACCCGAAGTCATCTGTAAACACAAATGGAACACGCTCCAGGCGATTTCCCAGCACAACGCCATCTTGCGAAGTCGGTGCACTATACGAAGTCCCGGTACTCTACAGTTAGAATGCATGTTAGAGAGAAGTTGTCTTTCCTGTGTTGTTATTGAAATCATGTTGGTTAATGTTCCCTGATCTTGCTTTAGTTAAACTAAATGCTACTTTTGGAACTTGACCTAGCACCCTGTCATATGTAACATGTGTAACCAGACTAGTAGAAAATCCTCACTTGGGCTAGGTTTATTTATGCTTTAGACATCCACACTTCTTATTCTATTCCTGGACATAGTGTTATCCTCGCCCGGGTAGTGGGTTGAGTGGTCGGGATTTCTCTTAGTGTGGGATGCATGTTACACTCGTGCTTGGGGGCAGAGTGGAGTCTGGTAGATGTAGCTGGTCTTTTATCTGTGGCGGGAACCGTTTGGGTGAACGGTGGTCCCGGGATGTTTTGTTTCTCTGTTTTATGTGTTGCCACTATGTTAGTGGCAATAGTATACCAGTAATAGCAGGACCTTGAACCCAGAATCTTTTGGACACACACAGGATTTTAGTCAACCAATATTTTCTTCCAAATATCGAAGGGTCGCCGGAGTCTGTTCTTGTCTGATTGGACGAAGGCATTAGCCCTTCGGGGTTTTGGTATAAAAACTTATTTTCTAACTGTTTTTCCTAAAAGAACTAAAAATCATTAAAAATAGATTTTCCTTAAATCAAGATGGTTTTTCAAAAAAAGGAACTACTTTTAGTCCTCACCCCACATGGGTTTGAGTGAAAAATGATTTTCAGTAATAAATGTCATATTTTTCCTGTAAACTTCCCCACTCGAGAGGATTCGAGTGGTCTGGGTTCTAAGGGCTGCCTTTTTCTTTGGGTCGAGAACAACGAAAGGCTATGCCTAGAGCCTGCTCTTGTTTGATTTGGGTTGTAGGTTCTAGTCTTTCGGGATTCCCGGACCCTTCATTGTTGTTGGCTGTGGAGTATACCCAGCTAGTGAGTTTACATGTAGAGTTGATGTTCTTTTTGGGGAGCCGTTGGGTTGACAGCAGTCCCGACTATTCGAGTGGTTCCTGTTAGTGAGTTAGAGAGGTGATTTGGGTACTGTCGATCTTGTTGATCGTGGATTGGACTATAGCCTGCATGAGCCATATTGAGCTCGACAGAGATGCGCAGATACTTTCCTCGGTGGGGTCGCGCCCCTCGAGTGCCACTCCAGAGTTGGGCATGTTACTTTGCTATCGCGACTTGTCGACGCAGCCCCTCTGGCTGGGCCAGTTTTGGCAGTCACGGGCCCTACGTAAGTCCGGTCCTCCTTGGATGTAACGGCCGTAGGTAGGCACAGGTTTGACTGGACCCTATGTGGCAGTCAGTGTAGATTCGGTGACTGTATTTTGAGAGCTAGTAGATGCATCATTTTCATCTGTATCACCCTTTGAGCATTATAGATAGAGGCATGATAGCTGTAGACTCTTTCCAGCTTATCTTTTCATTATTACAGTTTTACTGTTATCTTATGCCTCTAGTAGACTTAGTGGACAGACCGTCGGGCTTGGTAGCGGTACCCACTGAGAACTACTGTGGGATGTAGTTCTCACACCCGCTGTGGTGTCTTTCCCCAGGGACCCTTTCTCCAGTTCCTGCTGCTCCAGTTGCTGATCCTTTTGTTGCTGATCGAGGTGAGGGAGTCTAGTTCCCTACCCGTCCTTGGAGTATAGCGGTACCCTTTTTGGAGCTTAGTAGTACAGTCTGCTGGATTTTAGTAGTTAGTTACTTTTGAGAGTTTTATTTTGAGAGACTTTTGTAGTGAGGTTCAGACTTGTACTATTTGACAGTTGTATTATTTTTTATTTCAGTAGTTTACTTTTCAGCTCTGATATCTGTATAGCTATAGTATCATTCTTTTTGCAGGTTAGACGCTTCGTCTATACGGGGCTTTCCGTATGGGCGGCGGATCTGTTGGCGGGCCCGGGTCGTAGTTTCGACCCCGGGGCGTGACAGGAGGTGGGTCATCCGCGTGTCCAGTGCAATTAGATTGGTCGTTCCCTGAAGGTTTGGGAATGACTCTATTTCTGAGATTTAAGTTGTTGTCTTCCAACATTTCGGCATGAGTTAGGGTAAAAGTTCTCTTAAGTATCCCACCGGGCGTGCAAATAAGTTATTGGGGCCGAAATGTGCCACTGACCGTTGACTGGGTTCGGTCAGCGATCGGCTTCGAAACTGACCCTCTTGATGTGATGCGCCACGTGCCAAACGATTAGGCCGAGAAGGGATTCGCTCGGCCGGGTTCTTCTCAATCGAACTCTTAATAAAACTCAGCCCAAAAGAGTTGAACTAAGATAGATGGGTATTGATCAATACGGTTGAATCAGCCGGTTCTCTTTGTATTGCTCGAGAAAAGGGTTACAAGGAACGGATTACAAGTAAAACTACTCCTAGGAAAGCTGTAAATGTTGGTGGAAAAATCTATCTAGGAAAGCGGTTTAGGAAAGAGATAAATTTAGACTAGGAAAGCTGTAAATGCAGGTATTGAATGTATTGAATAGCAGGGGTGGTCACTGGCTTACGAGATTGCAAGACCTATTTTTTAGAAGATTCGCTTGTTTATACATTTACGACCCCTCTTAGGACAAATCGTCGTTTTAGATAACTGCGTATTAAACGAAAAATTATTGAGAATAATGACGTATTTTTTGGAAAATTGTTACGTATTCCTCAACATCAAAATCAATAGTAGCGCATTTCCATTTACATTCTTCCACATATTGCGTACGAGATTTGTGCCTACAATTTTTTCCGTTTAATCTTAGGCGTTATTTATCTCTTTATTCTCGATCTTTATCCTTCTATGTTCTTCCATATTGCGTATGAGATTTGTGCCTATGATTTTTTCCGTTTAATTTTAGGTGTTATTTATCTCTTTATTCTTGATTCTTATCCGTCTACGTTCTTCGCATACGAGATTTGTGCCTATGATTTTTTCCGTTTAATCTTAGGCTTTATTTATTTTTTTATTCTCGATCCTTATTCTCAATTGGCTTATAAATCTGATGATTGATTATGCATCTCGGTTCTTATCCTCAATCTTAACTAATTAAATTAGTTAATTTGTTGACAGATTTTCACACCACTTGTCACCTTTGATTCGGTTCAACTGGTCCGGTCATATCGATCGCACCACTTTGGCACGTGGCGATGGCAATTTGTTTAGTTTCAACTGGGTCTTATCTATCGTGTCGTATAGTGTTAACAAAATATCAGTATAATACAATCTCCGTGCCGATGGTACAACTCATGTCACGCCCCGGGTGTAAACCAGAACCCGGGCTCGTCTACAGATCCGCCGTGCATACGGAATTTTTCGCGTACACGAAGCGCTGGTACACGAAGCGCCAGTAGCGGCGCGCCACGTGGCGCTACGCCCGCGTGCGCGCCACGTCGCCCACCCGCTCCCACCTGCTCCCACCTGCCGTACCTGCCCGCTATGCTCCGTGGACCGCACCGCCTGCACCAGCCATTCAGCGGCCGCCACATGTCCACCTGGCGGTCTACAGCCCCCCGTGCACCAAAAGGCACATAAATCTTTCGTGGGTCCGTTTTTGGACATCTGGACTTAGAAAAATACAAATAAATAGTCAATTTTCATCGTTTTCGCGCGCTGAATCCAAAAACGGCCTCCGTTTTATCCGAAACTCATTTTCAATTTCCGACGAAGGCATCCGAAGGCAACCTTGATCCATTTTTCGCACGGAGCCCATCTAGGAATCCGATTCGCACACAAGCACCGTCAACACATAAAATAATCCTCCAGAAGTCGCTGATCCAATAGTAATCCTCTTGCGGGGATTCGGTTTCTCACAACTCAATTTTTTTAAAAAAAAAAATTAGTAAATAATCTTTTCAATAAAATTTAAAAAATATTCAATTAGAATATTTTATTATTAAATAAAAAAAAAATTTAGTGTTACTATAGGTCGGCATATTTTTTTTTTGAGAGATGCTAGGTACACCCTATTTGGGTGTACATCCTACACCCACCCTATCTTAGGGTGGGTATTTATCTACTCGTCACATTAATGTGACGAGTAAAATTCATTCCATTTCAGACGAGTAAAATTCATCCCATTTCAGAATGGATTGACCGTAAGATGTACACCCCATTTGGGATATGCATCTAGCATTTTCCTTTTTTTTTTAATGACCATTTAAATCCTTGATTTCGTACAATACTTTATTTTTTTACCATTTTAACAAATCCGCCCTAGCAGCTGAAGCCCAGCAATGGCCGCCCATGTCCTCCCTCTCCCTCTCCCTCTCTCGGCCCAACCCAAACCCCTCACCTCATCCACCAGCCGCCGACCCAGCGAAAAGACGAAACTACACCTGCCCCTCCCCGCCCGCGGCCTCCCCTGCCGCGCCGCCGCCTACCAGCTGAGGGAGGGGCAGTCGCGTCATTTCCACCGGCTGCCCTCCTCGGGCCTGGCCCTGGAGGTCATCTCCCACAAGGCCCAGGCGACCGCGAGTTCGCAGCCGCCGGCGCTGGTGATGGTGCACGGCAGCTTCCACGCCGCCTGGTGCTGGGCCGAGCGCTGGCTGCCCTTCTTCGCCCGCGCCGGCTTCGACTGCTACGCCGTCAGCCTCTTGGCCCAGGTTGCCTCTATTCCTCCTTTTATATCTCTTTCTTTTCTGGATTCTACCTGCTTGCTGATTTGCCTCTCTGAATTTTGGGTGGATGTTTATATGCTAAACACCATTTTTATGCTATGGAAGACTAGAAAAAAAATAATCTAAAAGCGCTTTCAGTCCTTCCTTCTCTTATGCCGGAAAGTTCTAGATGCAACTGCAATTTTATTGCATTGAAGGAGGATAAATTGTAAGCGCTTTCAAAATTTTTGGACCTTTCATAATGTAATATAAACATGGTGCTCTTAGCTACTGAATTACCAAATTAGGCCTTATAACATTTGATGTATTTGAATGGGTCTAGGTCATTGTAACTTGTTTCTATTGAGTTCTGTAGCTGAATTCAACTATTATCTCAAAGTTTGGATCTCTCTGATGTAGAGACAAAGCGCAGGGTAAAAATTGACGCAATTTATATTTCAAGGGGTTAATTGAGACATAAGTTAAAGTGCAAGGTGGACTTTTTGGCGTAGCCCTCGCCGCGTTTGAAATGGAAGAAGCGCAGGATGGACGAGACCGATAGAAGAGCTTTCGTCTAAACCAAAAAAAAAAATTAGTCGGCTATTTGAAAATTTCTCTATATCAAAATATTTTCTAATTCTAATCAACTAGGAATATTGCAGAATCGCATCTAAACTGGCCGAACTTAGACCAACCTGACGTCAATTGAATTTTTTTCCGAACCGGCTTAGCCCAGTGGCACAATGCTAAATTGGCCACGCCACATTTTTAATTTAACCTTATTTTCAAGACTATTCCGAACGTCTTCCTACAGAGCTAGTCCCCCTTAGTTCGAAGAGGTCGTAGTTTCTGATTCCTTGCATCCAGCTTAAAACAGCTTATAACAGGTTGAATCCCCATCCTTTATCTGCTATGTTACCTTTCTTGTAAGTGCACCTAGCATGCTCCTAGTGAAATCTACATTGCATGTGGATGGAGGTTTTAAGACTAATCTTTGATTTTATTAGACCGAGTTTTGGGTAACATTCTTCGTTGCGCTTGATAAGGTACATGGAATCTTATGTTGCTTCTACTTAGGCTCGGCATGGGGCTGCAGGCAGAATGCAGTGCATGCAGTGAGGAAGTACAGTTGAAAGTACTCTTTACTATTTCGCTAATTGGTATTACATTGTACAAATTGCATTGGTTCAGTTAAAATTTTGTTTCTGCAATCCGGCCAAAAACCCAAGAAGCTAGTCTTTATATGCTTCCATAACAAATCCTTTTGGCCCAATAACACTACATGGCTGCCAGTACCAAACTGGTCCTTAATCCTTTTGGCCCAATAACACTACATGGCTGCCAGTACCAAACTGGTCCTTAGTCTATGTAATATTGCTGGTCCAATCTTGAGATGTCCTATTATAGTCAAACCTAGGATACCTAAAAAGCAGATCAATATAGTTTGCTGAACGAGAATGGGATGGCAGAACACCACTTAATCTGAAATGTGGTACGATGGTGGTAGACTTCATTGACATGTTTATGGAAATAGAAAATATTTACTTGAAACACAAAATGTAAATAAATAAAAATGTCATATACATATGTACTAGTATACGTAAATATATATGTGTGTATTGCTGTCGATATGATTTCAGTATAGAGTAAATAGGTTAGGAAGGGATCATTTGTTTTGCCATTCCAGTTCGCTGGTGATCCACAAATCGGAATGCACATTCCAAATCGATATTGGAAGGGTGTATTGCAAATTAGGTAACCGTGAGTCAAACTTGCCAGTTTGGGTCTTTTCTTGTTTCATTCCAAATGTTCATATAATTTTAGTTCAGTGATGAGAATTTGAATGAATTTTTCTAAAGGTGGCTGCACAAGTCAAGGGACATTACTACGTGTGGTAGGCTTCAGTGTGTGGGCATATATGCATTGGCATATCATAATATTTAGCGTGTGTTTTGCGTGTCTTCTGAAGTGGCTTCTCTATTTTGAAAGCTGCGTCTAAGCATTTGACAAACAAAAAGTCTAATTCTTTTGTTGTGTGTGAAGCTTCAGCTCTTGATTGAATGCTTCAATGGAAAGCTTTCGAAGAGACCCGTAATAATGCTATTGTTACTTATCAAGAAGCTTTACTTAAAAGCCCTTAAGTTTATAAAGATACATGAACTTATTATGAAACTACAAAAGTGGAACATTATGCTAGAGTGATATTTGCCCTCTGTAAATTTGAAAATTCATAATATCAATGCTCCAACTAATGATAATTTATCCTGTGAGGCCCTAAAATCAACAAGGTCTCATTAATTGAATAAGCTATGCTACTGAAATATCAGCTGGCAGAGCTTACACTCCTAATGTTGGTGTTCAGTCTCTCATGCAACTTCAAAGATACTATGAAGAGCAAGCAAGCAAAAGAGCTAAATAAGACAGAACTCCATGTGAGGTGTTATATATCTTTTAAGTTGGATTCCTTTTTTTTAGTCTAGTAATGCATGACATTTGTTTTTAGTGAAAAATTTATCCATTTGTAAAAACTTTTATTAGACCTACAATTGAAAAGTAGTGATTTGTCAAAGCAATCAATAATGTGGTGTTGTAAATGTATTATTGGGAAAGCAATGTGTATGAAAACAACCTAATTTCCCATACTGCTGTTTCTCAATTATCTTACCCTACAGGGTGAAAGCGGCGTACCTCCAGGGGCAGTGGCTGGCACTCTTGAGGTAAATGACTAAAATAACTGCTTATCAAATCAAGTTTAACTAGAATCTAATTAAAACTTTATATATAACCTTTCAATTGAGAAAATTTTTGGCCTTCTACTTTTGAATACTTTCTGATCAATGTATAAAAGTTTCTGCAGTAGACACATACGAGTGATATAGCTAATTTCATCCTGGAGGAGATCAGCTCGCCACCTGTTCTGATTGGACATTCATTTGGAGGATTGATTGTTCAGTCTTATATTTCAAGCATGATGAATAAGTGTTCCTCTGATGATCGGCCATCTTCAATTGGTTAGTAACAACTTACGGTGAAGGAAGGTTTCATTTGCACTTAATCCAATGCTACTTCTGCTGTGAACACATTATGTGCTCATATTTGCAGCTTAGTTGGTGGCATACCCCTGCACGTGCGCATACCTCTGCACGTGCTTTGCTGATACTCGGCACAGCAGTCCGTGTCACTAACCTTGTGCCACCGATACGCTTTGGCTCTTGTTTTTCTTTTCATCTTTTCTAATTGATCATAGATACATTTTCTTTTTTTCATATTCTATTTTATAATTTCAGATTAAATTGTTAAAATGCTATAGCTTTCATTAATTTTAGGATTCAAATTTGACCAGATGTCCCTAGAATTAACTCTCATTTTCATTGAGATCTTCAATTCAAATGCATAGTCATGCTTACGATAGGTAAAACTAAAAGATCTATGTATTATTTCTGACTAATTTGGATAAATTATGGTAAAATTGTTTTAATTTAGTGAAATCAAGGGTTGCATATATTGGGAGATTAAATTTAAGCCTCAAATTCATATGATCAAATGCATCAATAGTTAAAGAAAAGATCTTGAAAAGCAATCCTACTACTATTTTTGTTGGAAATTTTTAGTTGTCACTGCCTTGTCAGTATGGTGCATGGCGCTTAAATTCTTCGTGTAAATATTTTTTAGCTTGGCCACTGAACTTAGTATGATCTACTATTTCTTTTTGTGCAGTTTTGTTTATGAATGTAATGGTAAAAATAACAATAGAAATTGGCTAAAATTAGAAAACCCCTTTGTAAATACCTGCTTTTTCACTTTCTCCCCCGACTTTCAAAAACCTACAATTTATCCCCTTAAAATTTTTAGAAAATAACCAACTATCCCTAGCGCAAGTGGCAAAGGGCTTGGTGGTTGGTATCCGAAGTCCTAAATTCGAAGCCTAGTTGTTTCACAATTTTCAGCTAAGTTTATTTCTACAATAAATAAACGAAGCGGGTAGCATACTATCTTTCTCTCAAAAAAAAAAATTTAGAAAATGTTTTTAGGGGGGTTACAGTGTTAATGGAGAGGGTGAAATGACCAAACTGCCCTTATTTTATAAGGAAAAAAATTAATTTTTAATTTATTTATGTCATTTCAAGGATATTTTCAGTAAAAATTATAAGAAATTGACGGAATAGTGACGGAGCCCTAACGGTGGGGGCTAAATGCATCAACTTAAAATTTTGAGGGGTAAAATGTAGGTTTTTGAAAGTCAGGGGGGAGGGAGGGGGGGGCGGGGGGAGTGAAAAAGCGAAAATTTACAGGGGGGGGGGGCTTCTATAATTTAACCATAGAAATTTATAGTTTCTTGATTTCGTGGCAGATTCTTTGCTCCCAGCACTTGCAGGTGCTGTACTTGTATGTTCTGTGCCTCCCACTGGAAATAGGTATTTATGGACAATGGCTAAATAAATTAAGATGCTTCAATGTTTGAGTATGTTTCTTATTGCCATTTTCTTCTCCATGGGTAATGACTCAATTGATCAACTTCAGTGGGCTTGTGTGGCGGTATCTTCTGACCAAGCCAGTTGCTGCTTTCAAGGTAAAGATCACGGATCAGATCTCTTCTTTATCGACACTCATCTCGATCTTGGCATATAATTTTCTCAAGCATAGTGACTTACATAGGTGCACAAATAATGCAACCTCTATTGTAGTCGAAAGTACTTTACTACTGACATTTTCCTTTCAAACCCTTCATGGAAGTTTTTTCAAGGCCATTTGGTGATTTTTTTCCTAATTCAGGCTGAACTGGAATCATAGTGTTTGAATATACACCTCGATATTTTCAACTAAAAACAAGTGTTTTGTATTACAACTGAATATAACCCTCTTTACTTAGCAATTTTCTGTCTATAGAACTTTAGAATACATATATTCATTCAACTGTTCTGCTTTCGAGTTGTAGACCATCCTAGTGAAAGTTGATGATAGGTTCAATCTCTATAGCATATATTATATATTTGTAGTATAATATTCCCCATAGATATTTGTGCATATCTATGTATATTGTATTTACACACTTCATTGAAATATAAAAACATTTACATATAGGCACTCCTGCATATGTATATACTTATATTGATCAATTACAGGCTATGCCATATGCACGTTGATGAGTAGTTTAAATTTCAAGGTGTCAGTTTATCCATTTATGTATTTATGCCATTTTACATTGTAAAACCTTTAGTACTTGGCCGGCTACATTTACTACTTTTATAATTCATATTATTTATGTTTTAGCTTCTGACTGTAACGAAGTATTTGCACTTCATATCTTTCTCCTAGGTTACAATGAGCTTGGCTGCAAAAGCTTTCGCAAATTCTTTGTCCCTTTGTAAGGAAACATTTTTCTCTCCAGAAATGGAAGATCATTTAGTGCTAAGGTATGTGCATCATTAATATTCATTCTTACAATGCAATATCTATATGCAAATTAATAACATTGTTTAGACTATTGATTGCATTGCTTTGGCTAGACCTTCGCTTTCTACAAGTGGCCATGAAGGTTAGGGAATTTTGAAGAGATAAGTGTGCTAGAAAAAGACAAATTAATTAATATCCTTCGTGTTTTTCATCAATGTTTACGAAAAAGGCATCCTTATTATCATGTAAATTGATTTTTTTAAAAAAAATCAGTATTCCTCACCTTTTATATTAGCTTTTAGTTGCGATAAAAAATGTGTTTTATCTTGTTCCAAAAAATCATTATTCTTTATTTTATAAGCTTTGTGTGGGAACACCTGAATTTAGTCTTCTTTTTCTAATGTTTCTTTTACATTGCAGCAACTCATTTAGTCATTTTTTTAAGGGATAAATATCTAATATGACCTTCAAAACTTCAAAAATATCTTATTTATCCCTGGTGGCCAAAATACTCTTTGTTGATTTTAAAAAATTAATTCAAATATCCCCATTCTCCGAGGTAGCGTTTGGTTAGGGAACAAGACCTAGAATAAGGCCTTGTTCTAGCATTGTTTTTCAAACGCGTTTGGTTATGGGCGGAAACAATATGCTCTCGTCTCCTTGGAACAGGCTGGTATAAGGTTGGAACTACTGTTCCACCTTTTTTCCTGGAACAAGCTTATTTTCACTTGAGAACAAGCTTAATTAAAGTAAATATAATTTTATTTATTGTATTAACCTTTTAATTAATCTAATATTTTGACTAATCAAATTATTTTATTAACTAATTATTTAACTATTAAATAATTAACTAATTGATTTATTAGTTTATTAAATTATTTGTAGTTAATTAAATTATTAATTAACAATACTCATTGTTAATTATTTTATTATTTAATACTAAGGGTTATCTAGCGGTAGTTAATTAAATAAGTTAAATTATTATTTAATTAATATTTTTATGTTAATTAATTAGATAAAATATTATTATTTTAAATTATAATTACTCTTATTCTCGCTATTCCAATCTAACTGTCCAAACGTTAATTTTCTTATTTGCAGAAGCAACCCAATTTTCATCCAAACGCAAAATTGGTTTTGTTACTGCTTATTCCAAGAGTTGTACCTATATAGGAATAAGCAATTCTTACTTATATCTTGACCAAACGGAGCCCTAGGGCCTATATTATAAGCATCGTAGACATTTACTTTTAAAATAGAATCACTATCAGAAATAATTTTATTTTTTTTAATAAATTTAAAAAGAACAGGTAGACTAGGATGACCTAACCATCTATGCCAAATGTCACCACTAATCCGTAGATGCAGCAAAGGCTAACTGTTGCTTATTCCCTACACTTGCAACTTTACACCCTATTTGGTTTGGGTACAAAGGGGGAATAAGCCCTCTTTGTACCCAAACACTATTGGGTTAAGGGGGGGAATAGGCTGGTACACCTATTCCCCACCTTACCGGGTTGTCCCGGTCAAAACCGGGATAACCCGGTAACAAGGGAGGATTTGTGTTCCCCCCCTCCCCCCCCCCGAACAAGCCCTGAACAAGCCCAAGTGGGCCCCCTCTATGCCCCTTCCCAAGGCAAGTGTTTTTTTTCTTTTCTTTTTTTTTTTTTTTTTTTTCTTTTTCTTTGCATGTTTTTTTGATTTTATTATTTTATTATTTTTTAAAATTAGAATTTTTAAATTTTAAAAGATATTTAAATTTTAAATTTTTTATTTTATAAATTTTAATTATTTTAATTTTAATTTTTAATAAATCTAATTTTTTTTTTTTTTTGTAAAAAAAATATTAATTTTAAAATTTTAAAATTTATATAATTTTTTATAATTTTTTTTAAAATTTATATAAATTTAAAAATTAAAATTTTTACTCCCACTTAAAATTTAAAAATTAACTTTTTTTTTTGCTCCCACTTAAAAGGGCTTTTTTTGAAATTGACCCTATAAAAATTTAAATTTTTGAAAATGGCCCTGCAAAATTTATATTTGCAAAAATGGCCTTCTTCCTGCCACGTCAGCATCCACGTCAGCCGAACCCGCCACGTCATGTCGCCACGGTCGCTGGCGCGGGTCGACCCTGGCTTTTCTAAACACGCAGGCTCAACCTGCGTGTTTAGAACACGCAGGTTGGGCCTGCGTGTTTAGAATTCAAATTAATTTGGAGTGAAGAATCCACAGGGTTTGGAGTGAAGACTCATCGAGCAAAAACCTTAAAGCAGAGAAAAATAATAACAATAAAAAAAAAAACAAAGGAAAAACAAAAAGGGATGGGGATGTATCTTACGGCTTCGATCTGAGAGTCGTCGGGATCGTGGAGGAGGCGGCTGCTGGGGTCCCCATCGGCGATAGTGAGCGACTCGATCTGGTTCAACTCGGAGGCCTCCGCCTCCGACGACGTAGCTGCCGCCGCCGCCGTGGCCGCCGTGGCTGCCGTCTCTTCGTCGGCCGCCTCATCGGCCCACGACCTCTTCTCCTCCGCCGTCGTCGTCGCGGCGGAGCTGCGATCGCTATCGGCCATGGTGGAGAAAGGGAGACAAGAGGAAGAGGATAGAGAAGAGATCGCGAGAGCGAAGAAGAGGAGCAGATGTGATTAGGATTTAATTTGAACACGCAGGCTGAGCCTGCGTGTTCTAAACACGCAGGCCCAGCCTGCGTGTTTAGAACACCCAGGCTGAACACGCAGGCCCAACCTGCGTGTTCTAAACACGCAGGTTCAGCCTGCGTGTTTAGTATTCGGCTGACGTGGATGCTGACGTGGCAGGAAGAGGGCCATTTTTGCAAATATAAATTTTGCAGGGTCATTTTCAAAAATTTAAATTTTCATAGGGTCAATTTCAAAAAAAACCCCACTTAAAATTTTTATAAAAATTAAAATTAATAAATATTAAATTTTGAAACTTTAATTTTGAAAAAAAATAAAAAAGTAAGGACATTTTAGTCTTTTAACACAAAAGTCAATTCTCTATTTCTCTTATTCTTCAATTATTTCCAAACACTATTTTTTTTATACCTGTTACTAACTTAAAATCCAATTAAACACAAATTTACATTAGTTCCAGCTTGTTCCAAAATTTAAACTTATCCCTGGTACAACTAATACTCTTTTGTACCTCAACCAAGCGAAGCCTTAGAGTAGATTGGATAGAGTGATGTTTTTGAACAATGGCATCGAAGAAGCTCTGTCCCTATTTTCTTGTCCTTCACAGAAAAACCAGAAGAGTCAAATTCGAAAGAAGAATTATTATCATGGAAGAATTGACGAATAAAAAGTAAATTTCTTTTAATAGAAGGAACAATAAAATGTTTTTAAGAGTAAGGGTGTCACGCCCTGAGTTTCAAAAAGCGATTTAAATTTTTTTTTTTTTTATAAATCAGAGTTTAAAACTTGAAACCCAGGACGTGGGCAGACTGCCACATGCATAGAAAATTCTTTGTCTACACAGATAGAGTTTCCCCTATACATGCTCGGCTAGGCAAATTCAACAATACAATCAGAGAGCGACATATTCAACAACTAAAGCATAATATGAAGTTTCTACAACTAACGCATCCACAATCTCTATGACAACAGAATAAAATCGTGATGCTGAAACTGTAAATACAAGCACTAGGCCACTGCAGCCGATAACAGGGGTCGACTCTATTGTGACAGCTCATTGGATCGTTCTGACATCTCAGTACCTGACTGATCTGAAATGGTGGTCACCCAAAGGGTGTAAGATACAACATAAATTTATCCCAGTGGGTATGACGAGCCGAGAAATATCAAGTCGTACCTACCGGATACTATAATAAGCGGATAACAATAACTAGATATAATCCGAAAGCTGAAAGACAAGGTACTGATACTAAAACTAAGCATGCTGAAATGAAAGCAAGGGTATTCATAAATGAAGCTGAACATACTATAACTGGCAGATAATCCTGGTCAATCTCAATGTACATAGATAAAGACCATGCTATAACACAAAGGAGGTATGATAATCCATGAATATCAAAGCTGTAAACAAAGAGTACAAACAATCATGTGCCAGTCATGCTAATAAATGCTGGAGTAACAATGCAAATCATGCATCAATGCTAGAACTGAAATACCAAATCAATGCCGTCATAGGTCACGAGGATTAGACCAATGCCAAAGTCGGCACCATCGGTGCACTCAGGGGTACACATGTCGCCACTATCATCCACCATGTGCAGCTTGGGGCTCACGGGTCGCGTAGACCACTGTACTGGTAAAGAATGCATTGTGGGGGATCAGTCCCATGGCGTACGTGAAATGAACAGGTAGTGTGCTATGGCATTCATAATGCTGATCCTTAAGCTCGCAGTCAAAAGACTGAACAATCGGCATAAAGCCGGAAAATTCCTGTCGGGATGCTGAAAGCTGTAATCTCAACTAATGTTGTATAACTAAAGCTGTATAACTGAAACTGTATAACTGAAACGAAACAACTGAAGCTGAATAACAAAACTGTATAACTGATGCTGAACTCCTATTCTAACATGCAGTAGAAGAATAGAAAATGCTGATACAACTAAGCTAATGACCAAGCAAGCATGGCATATGTCCAGATGTATAAACCTATATATACTAAGTACTGAGAATGAAAGCATGTAGAAAGCTCAATAGTAAGACCAAGGCGACATAGCTATATATACTGAATACTGGAATGAAAGTAAGTAGAGAGGCTCAACTATAGGATCAAGGCTACATCAAACACAGGGGTCCAACCTACTACGGTACCCATAAGGCCAAAATGATAAAGCCCGGATCGAAGCTAAACCCACCTCAGGGTAGACGATTGCGGTATCCACTGGATGGCTCACGAGCTGGCAGCTGACTGCTAGGACCTGAATCCTATACACAGGTTAGAAAATAGACTCACTCATACCCAACCCACTGACTCACTGTGTGCAAAACGCTTAAACAAGGAACTTCGCTGAAGTCCCGAGATTTACCGGGATTTTCGGAAATCCGCTGATCGATCAACTATGATCCGATCTGTGCCTATAGGTCTCCGAATTTAACGAAACTTGACATGCTGCCCTGGAACGCTTCACTGAAGACGTTCGGGCACTCAAATTCCATCGGGTGCGACTCTGTACTCAAACGATGCCATAAATGCTGAAAACACCTCCGGAAAAGCCAATTTCGGCTTCGGAAGTCGCCAATGCAAAACTGAAATCACTGGACCAGCCAGGACAGCGTCGGGAACAGCCAAGGACATCTGGCACCCACAACTAATCACTACAATTTCTCGAATTACGTGATTAATGCCGAATCGCCGATAAATCGATGATTTTGCCGATTTACGGTTCGATAACCAAATTCTGCTCAATGGAAGGCATCGGAACTCGAACGAAAAGTTTAGAGATCATGTGCACACTGCCCAAAATAGCCCGTGTGGTCACAATTGCATTTAGGTCCCTAGGGTTTCATAAAATTACATAAAAAACCCCCAAATTAATGATGTTTTGGCTTGTTTACAAAATCTAGAAACTTTCAAGCTGATCCGAGGGCTCCAACAGATGGGTCTCGATGTGCTGAACACTGTGCTCGCTGTTTGGGAGCAGCACGGAGCCTGAGAACAACTTCGGGTCATCATGTATTCATGCATCAAGGCCTATATTACCACATTGACCAATCCACTCAACCAAATGCCGAAGTAAGGTGAGCACCATGTTCAGGAGGTCGAGGAGACTCAGAGGCTCACCTTCGGGGTGCTGCAAGGCTGCCGAAACAAAAGAGGGAGCAAGCTAGGTCTCTTAAAGCTTGGTTTGCTAGAATCCAACTAACCAAGCACTCAGCTTGGGATCACGGGTGAGCATCATGCTCAGGAGGTTAGCAGGAGTCGAGGGCTCACCTTACCAAGGTTGGGGAGTCATCGGAATATTGCTCGGGGCAATGTGACTTAAAACCAAGGTTTCAAGAGCTCGGGCTTGGGCCATCACCGCAAAGCTCGGGTTCTGGGGGACTCTAGGGCAAGCATTAGCAACTAGGGGTCTAGGGCAAAGTTAGGAGTGCAACTAGCACCGACACTGGCGAGGGTTTGCAGTGGTTTGGCTGGGGCAAGCTTGAGGCCAAACCTTAAAGGCAACAATGGCGGAAAGCTATGTGCAGGGTTTTCGATCCATGCAAGGGTCCTGGTGGCTTTCCCATGATGCGGGGAAGCTTGCTGGAGGGTTGGTCGGCAGCGGGGAGCAGCGGCAGCGGCGGCGGCGGCGGAGCAAGCTCGGCCATGACAAGGCAACTGTGACCTAAGGCATCAAACTGCGGCTTCACCTCTAAACCAAACGTAAAGGGGAGCTTCTACAGGACCAGAGGAAGGTTCCCATCATTTAAAACCTATCCCAAAGCTGTCGGGTGCCCGGCTTGCTTGAGGCGGAGCAAACATGGGTTCTGGCGGCCCCGCCGGCAACTGGGCTCATCCCCGGCGCTGGGATTTTTTAGGGAGCATCTCCAAGAGGTGGAGGAGATGTTCCAAGTGACTAGGTAGCATAAAAACCAACAATAATTAAAAACCTACCTTGGCCGGAGTTGAGGAAGAAGAAGGAAGAAGAGAATGTCTTCTCCGGCGTCGCGTGGCCACTTCTGGTGGTGGGATCCCTCGAGTTAGACCTCTGGAGGTAGGAGAAGGCCTCAGGGTTCTCTGGAAGCAAGCCCAAGGGCTTCGGTGCAAGCTTCCTCCAAACCCGAGATCAAGACCAAGGGTTCTTTTCTTGGTTTTTCCGACGATGGGGGACGGCGGCCGGCGGTGCTAGGGCTCGGGGAAGGACAGAGAGAAGAGGAAAGGGCTGCGGTTTCTCGTGGAGGCTGGGGTGAATGCGGCTAGGGTTGCAAAGAGCAACCCTTGGTTGCTTTATATCACCTTGCGACAAATAGCCACTTAGGCCTCCTATTCTTAGAATTCTAGCCAAGGTCCTTTGCTGTAGGTCAAAAATGCACCAAGGTCCCTCCCCAAAAAGTCTTAAAAGATTTGATACATAAAATACATAGGTTTTCTAAAAAGTTCTTGAAAATCTGCTGTTTTACATGCTTTTCGAGGCAATATTGTCGTCAAATTGAAAAACGGATGCCACCACGACGAAACCGATCGAGTAACGATTTTGGTTTGTTCATTTCGAGCTTCGTTAATTTCAAAATCCATCTTATACAGTGAATTCCACTGTTTGGCACGCTTTTCGATGACCTAGGCTCATCAAATATAAATTTCGACTGCGCCATTGCGCTCAGGTTGACGATACCATTCGAACCGAGTATTTGGATTGTCAAGTTTGGACTCAGATAGGTCTAGTTAGCCAACTTGGTTCGAAAAACTGTAGTTTTCAAAGGTTACTATTCACACTGAAGTCATAGGTTACTATTCACTTATACTTACGTATATAGGGCTCAATGCACACCGGTATAACTTAGGGCTATCTTTGAATTTCGAATTCGAATTCAAACTCGAATTCGAGAGTACTACAAAGGAAATTGGAGGACTTATATAATTGTGTCTCACCTGTCTGAATAATATTAAGTAAATTTTCATCACTAACAAGAATTTTTTCTTACTTAGTTTAAGGTTTAGAAGATGAGAGAATATCATAATTAGCGGTCATATGATTAGATGTGTCGATGTCTGGATACCATACTTCCAACCAGGTTCATGAAGGCTCATAGCAACGAAAGTATGAGAAATGTCATCAGCAATGAAGGTATGGTTGAAGCGTTGTCTGCACTGGAGAGCAGAATGATTAAACTTCCCACAGATCTGACACTGTATACTAGATCTTAGAATGTAAGGTTGTTGATTAGGTTGAATATTAGTAAGTTGAGGATGTGGGTAGATTCCATGAGATCCACGACTAGAATAGGAATTGTATCTACTACGCTGTCCTCGGTCTCCGCGATCTCTACCCCCACGGCTTCCACGAGTACTATGTCCACGATTTGCATAAAATGCTTCACTGTCAACTGTCGGAGTAGCAGGTGATGTCATCAAGCTAGTACGACGTTGAACTTCAGTTTCTTCTTGCATTAAGAGTGGGCGAAATTGTTTGAAGGTAGGTTTATTTCTGTGTGTTTAGGGCACTAACAAAACCTCTATATTCTTCCGATAGCTCCAGAAGAACAGTCATGACCAAATTATGATCTGACTCAGTTTCACCGATCGCTTGAAGAGTATCACTAATCGACTTTACTTTTTGCATGTATTCACTCATGCCCATCGATTCTTTATTAATGCTTCGTAATTCAGACTTAAAAGAGAAAGCGGTGAAAGCAGTTTTGTCAAAAATATATACCTCAATGATTTTTCATACATCATGAGCTGTTTTGGGTGAACTAGAAATAACCATTTGTAATATGTTAAGAGATAAGGTAACATTAATCCAAGAAAGTATGGTGGTGTCTTTCTTCTTCCAGATTAAACACTCGGGATTCACAATTATCTTTTTATCAACATTATCAATAGTCTGAGAAGGAATAATACTAGTTCTATCCACATGCAAAGTGACACCAAAGCTCCCTAAGATATTGAGAGAGACTTGTTTCCACACCATATATGTGAAATCGGTGAGTTCTAATGGTATGAGAGTTTTGATGTTAATAATAGGTAAAGTTGAAATAGAAGAAGACATTCGCCACAAAAAAAAAAAAAAAAAAAAAAAAAAAAAAAAAAGAAAGAAATCACACAATAGATGAAGAAAGGAAATTGATACTACTAACTGAGAGTGTCTGATAAGGTGGAGCGACACAAAGAATAAATTCCAACTAACAAGCAGCACCAAGAAGTGACTGAGAGGGCTGAGCGGCAACATGGAACCAGAGAAGGATCGAAGAGCATCAGGCAACACCCGAGCAGCGAGAGAAAGGACCGTGCAGCACCAAGGAGCACCAAAGAAGCAACGGAGAGTACTAAGCGGCACCAAAGAACCAGAGAAGAACCGAGCAATCAACATGAGTGATCAAGCGGTACCAAGAAGCCACAGAGAGGGCTGAGCGGCACTAAAAATCAACAGCGAAGGCTGAGCGGCACTAGGGAACTAGAGAGGAACCGAGCGGCACTAAAGAACCAGCGAAGGAGCGACAGAGAAGGCTGATCATCACACTGTGCAATCCGAAGAAGAAATCAACTAAGGAAGAAGGTGAGGTTTGTTGTGGATGGTGGCATGGATCAATGTTCTCTAATTAGGGTTCCTGCTCTAATACCATGAAAGAGAAGAAAAGGAGTTTACCTTCTAGGGTTGTATTGATGACAATATATATAGTACAAGAGATAAATCTATTATAGTAATAATACAATCAGAATGTCATATAGATCTATATCATACATGGCAGACTATATATGGCAGTAGTATACAATATATTCATTTATACTAATCATACTAAATATATTGTAACAGGTTTACTAATGGGTTTGGGTTTTAGAAGGGTATTTTCATAATTTCAGGGTAAATTTAAAAATTTTGAATAGTAGTAAGGGATAAATATGCAAAAGCCCCTTTTCTTAATGTCTCATTTGCATTATGTTTAGCATGTTTTTCCAGAGCTTATTTAATATGCTCTGCCGAATAGAGGATTGAACTATAACTTTGTTGGTCGATGATTGAAAGTTACATTCTTTCTTAAATCTTTTTCTTTAACAGTTGCAAAGTGAAGACAAAAAACACAAAACAAAACAAAACAAAAGTAAGCACTTCAGGGTCACTTGCTTTCTGGTGTTTCATGTCCTTTAGTCTGTTACAATATGAATATTCTTTAAATTCCAATAGCATTTTGATTTGAGCTCTATAGACTATGCATTGTTTGACTAGTGTTATAAACTGTCTTGGTAGCTAGGATACAATTTTAAAGCACTTGAAACAATGTGTCGGTCGTCCTCAACAGAAAGAACGAACACAATTTATTGGTGATAATAGGTTGAGCCATATATTTCAAAGTACAAAAACTTGGTACATGGTTTGGGCTCAGTTTTAGTTTTGCTGTTATTTTATTGTAGGTACCAAGAGCTAATGAAAGAAAGTTCAAAGCTGCCATTGTTTGACTTAAAGAAGCTTAATGCGTCATTGCCTGTACCTTCGATACCGAAGAATTCTCTAGATCTTCTAATTATGGGCGCAAGTAATGACTTCATCGTCGTGAGTATATACATTCTATCTTATGCTTTTCTCGCCCTTTTTGCATTTGTGAGTTCATTTCCAAATATAAATTGCAAAATCATTTCAGAATTTCATGTGCTTTCTTAATAAAGAAATTTATCCTTCGAAGGATGCAAAAAAACTAATATTAGTTGGAAAAGAGTAATTTTAAACAAGGAGTAAGCTTAACTATCTAATCACATTTTAAAGAAAATGGATATTTTTCTTCTACGTTGGGGCTATCTGACCAGCCCATATAAAAAGTAATGAAATTTGTAAATGCTTGCAAGGTCGTTTGGCCTAGATTCTGGAAAAGTGATTTCTGCAGAATTGATCTCGGTTTAAAAGTTGTAGAGCGTTTGACTGAGTTTAGATGAAAAGTGTTTTTTTTGAAGTGATTTTGTAAAACTGTTTGGCAAAATTTTTTTGCTTTTGCAAATAATAATTTTTTTTTAAAAAATTTATTTTAAAATAATCTAAAATTTAAATTTAAATTTAAAATTTGAATTTGAATTTACATTTTAAATTTTAAATTTTAAATTTGCACAAAAATATTAAAATTTGATGTTTTAATTTAAATATAAATTTAAATTTAGAAAATTTATAATTTTAAATTTGAATTTTTAAAAACAAATTTAAATCGTCAATTTCAAAATTAAATTCTTAATTTGAAATTAAAGATTTAAAATTTGAATATTTAAAATTTAAAAATTTAAATTTAAATTTTGAATTTTAAAATTTGAAAATTTTAATTGGAAAATTAAGCTTAAAATTTTAAATTTAAATTTTAAAATTTCAAAATTTTAAATTTGTCTTAAATTTGATATTTGAAATTTAAAATTTAAAATTTAATATCTAAATTCGAGTCCAAAATCAAAATCATATTTCGAGAAGCAGGTTTTATCTGCATCTGATTTTGGGCTTCGAAAATTAAAAAACTAATTCTAAAAATCAAAATCAGATTTTGAAAACGAAGTTACCAAACACTCTATTGAGCCAAAAATCACTTTTAGATCCAAAATTATTTTTCGAAAGTTAGGCCAAACACCCACGCAGCCTCAACTGCATGCAAGTGAATATATTATTTATAGTTGCGGCGTTTTCTACTTCATCCAACTAAATAAAATGCTTGTTGTTGTAACTACTGTATTTTCAACTGTGCGTATCTCAAGTTACACAACATTTATAATAGCATCCAACCAAACAATCCCTAATATAATATCTTTCCCTCTTGTGCATGCCCTAGCATAATTCGTTTAAGCTAATGGATTTCCACTTTTCTTGACATTAACTTTCTTACCATACTACTACAGCTAACCCATGAGAATCTCGAAATATTTCTGTGTCAAACCATTTCCTGGTAATAAGTTCCCTTGATCTTCTACTTCATGCCTTACATTTGGTGTGTCCTTTTGCATAGTTCAATGCTGATTTTAAAAGTTCTGTAATATCTGCACTAAATAACATATTACGCGGTAAAGAAATAATGTGTGGTTTGTTATTATTTTTTTATTTTTTATTTTTAAATGAAATTGTAGGATGCAGAAGGGCTTAAAGAAACAGCAAAGTTTTACGATGTAGAACCAGTGTGTGTGGAAGGGCTAGCTCATGACATGATGCTAGATTGTGGATGGGAAAAAGGTGCTCAAGTTATCCTGTCATGGCTGAACAACATACATAAAGATCGGGCCGCTTGATTGTTTTCTTCTTTTTTTTTGAAGTTTATTTTCTAGATGTAGCATGCAAATTTTTCGGAACGTCGGCGTTTTCTTGTTTCCGAGACAATTTTGGACAAATAATTTGTATGATAAAATTTAATGTTCATTCCTATTTGTTATTGTCTTTGTATGATGCTACACGCACTGCAGTATACATTTTTGGCGCTTTTTTTCACTGCATATGTTGATTTTGAAGCAGTAAGGGGCACAGTTGAAAGTAAAACTACCTATGTTGCTGATTGTTGCAAACTGTTAAGAATGAATCATTGTAAGGATATAGCACATTTTATTGCTTGGTGTCAAATATTGAGAGTGAGAATGGTACAAAGGGGTATAGTGTTCCACTAATGATGATATGAAGCAAAAATTATATTGTTGGTATCATTACTAAGGCCTAGTTTGGAATTGTGGTATTTAACAAATGTGTCAAGTAAAATCCACCAACCATAGTCTAAACACCAAAATTTAGATGAAGGGTCATGAATGTGTAAAGCAACTAAGCACAAGACTACAGAGTGTGGAATAGGTGTCACCAATACACCATACAACTAAAGAAGGATAAGTGAAAGAAAACAGTGTAAAACTGTAAATGGCATATGAAGACAGGTACCAAAGTACCATTCTCCTTGCCCCCCTATTCTCCTATAACACAACAAGATTAATTTTAAGTACATATGTAGTAAGTCCTTGTTATCAAATAAGATAATTTTGCATAAAAAATGCACACTTTATTGTGATATTTTTCCAGGTAATAACTGGGAATTTTAAAAGATGCTCATGGTCTGATCTACCTGTTTTAGTTTATATAACTCTGTTGGGGTAAGAACTGAACTCTCGAGATGTAGACCAAGTCAAGATATTAACCGAGTCAAATGCGCCTTCAAACTTGCCGATCGTGTTGGAAAAATTTATCTTTTCAAATTAATTCTTTTTAAATAATTTAAACTTAATTTAAACTCAAAATATTATAAAATAAAGTTTAGATGAAGCCTGTGAATATCGAGGCGTGCGTGAGCACTGTCCTAGAAGTGAGATTGCCCCTCCACGTGCGAGGTTTCGGCAATCACCCCTAGCGATACAACGACCACTGTCCACCCCGTCGGCAACGACTCCGGGATGGTGCGTAGCGAACCCAACGTCTTTTAGAGATCCAGCAAAATAGAAACTCAAAGAGAAAAATTACTGTGTAAATTTCAGTGTACTTTTCTGTAAATTAGAGAGAAAAAAAATTGTAGCTTGGGTCATTACCAAGCTCTCTCATACTCTTCTTTTAAAGAGCCCAAAACCCCTTAGGAGACAAGCTCCAACGGATGCTTTCTCGGGCAGCCCACAAAGGCCCTTCCCAAGGGAGGCTCTTGGGTAGCCCAAGAAGCAAGTGCCCAAGAAGGCTTTAAATGCAAAAAGCAAATGTCAAATGGACCAAGTCAAGATCGCGCGCAGCCCGGCCCGACCCGCGTGTGTGTATTGGAGAAGCCTTGCTCTCACTTCCTAACCAATACATGCACAAGTGAGAAAATAAATAAACCCACTCTACATGTGATGAATTTTCGATGTGGGACTGAACATCAAATGTAGAGGGGAAATAGGTTTGGGCTCCCAGGCAAAGCCCATTGATATTGGGCTGCCTAGAAAAGCCCAAAGGCCAAAATACAAGTTTTAAATCACAAAAAATCAAATAAAACCCAACAATCCCCACATGATTTAAAACTTGTAAAAATGAAATACAAAATAAAGTAAAAGAAATACAAAAACTAAAAACAAATGCTGGATCCCTTATACCACGTATTCGGCAAAGGTACCTTTCGGGTTTGAACCTTCACTAAGTACAGGTCTATGTACATCCGAGGGCACAATGGTGGACTTTACCTTGAACCAAGGATGGTGAATCGGATTTCCACAAACAGTACACATGGTACAGTCGTTTATATTCTATGCGGGTTAGCGCTTTTATGGCCATGCGCTCATATCGATTCATATGTGTTTTTAGGGAACCGCCCTCTTCCCACAGTCGCGGCCTCACGACCACACACATATAGTAGGTCCTGATAAGGGTGCCTGTCACGCCCCGAGTCCGCCAATTTGTACGGTTCGGGCACGCCAACAGACCCGCCAATCGGGTAAAACCTTTTTCTACCCGAAAGGAACGGTAACATCCATAATAACACAACAAGTGTATGCGGAAGCTCAATATCAGAGTACTAAAAATCACTATAAATTTAAACTTTCATTCAATAAACTAATGCGGAAATGAAAGCATACAGGAGTGAACCATAAATTAAACTTATTACACTTTACAATTCTGAACTTGCAAATAAAATTATTACATTTCCTTTACATAATTCCTCACCATACAAGGTTCACTCAAGAAATATATAGAAAGGGATACCTCTGCTAGACCCTCTAGGTCACTATGCTGCTGGGCCCTTGCCCCTGTCGTATGCCTCGCTGTCGTCTGCATCTGATCTGTCTCGACCGCTGCATCCATTCCCGAACCTGTGGGGGGTCACCCAAGGGGTGTGAGAACTACGACGAGTTCCCAGTGGGTTCAACCACCGAGAGAAAGTGTCCTACACCACTTGGTCCAATGGAAGCAATAATAATAGTGTGCTAGGAAACTAAAATCCTCAACATCAATATGCAGCTATGCAATAATATATCACTACACTATCTGTGTACAACCATCGACCCAGCACTACTCTGTCTAGCCACACTAGGCTGCTAAGCACCAACTCGGCCACTATGCCGCTGTATACAGGGTCAACTAACCCGGCCACCTTGGCCACTCTATTTTTCTTTATTCTTTAGATTCTGGTGCTTTAGTTCAAGTTAACCCTCAGAAATTCTTATCCAACGGGCCCCAGCCCGGTAGTCCTGCTACCATAAGATAAGATTTCTAAGGTTGCCGATAACACCCGCAAGTGTTACCCCGTCCTACGGAAGAAGCGTCCCGAACGGGTCTCTACCCGGGAGAGGGATACTGCCCGTACCTCCAACATGGGCTGGCTTCACCGTAGGTCCGCCCGTTTTATCTTTATATTTTCTTTCTTTTCTTTTTACTTTAGTTCTTAGCCTCTTTGCCTTTGAACACTTGCTTTCCTTTCTTATTCGAGCTTATAGCTCCCTTTTTGCCACTGGCAAATCACTTTCTCTTTTCTTTGAGCATTTAGCTCCTTGCTTTCACTTTTAGCCCTTCGAAAGTACCTCGTCCGACGGGTCACTGCCCAGGGAGTCCTGCTCCACTTGACGAGTCTCAAATTCGAAGGCGTCATTTACATTTTCTTTATGCTTTTAGCCACTTTTAGCTTGCTTTTAATCTTTGCCTTTTTGCAATAATTTTTCCTCTTATCCTAGGTCTTGCCATAAGGATAACCAGAGAGTCTCCTGGACTCTTAAACATTTCTCTTTTATTTCTTTAACTCAAATTGAAGTTAAAGTTATTATCCATTTGCCCAGACACCCTATAACTTTCTAGGGTTATATTTGATCAACTCTTAACCTTGGGATCTTATCCCACTTTCCTGATTCCTCATTGAATCCTAGAGTTAACTTAACTCTATTTTCCTGTTCCACTATTAACTTAGAGTTACACTGACTCTAATTTCCTGTTTCCCCCTTCCATATCTCCACACTTGATCTATTTCTCATTTTTTTCCTTTCATGTCACCACACTTGATCCACTTTCCGTTCTCTTGATTCCTTACTGAATCCTAGAGTCAACTTGACTCTATCTTTCTGTCTGTGAGTTTAAACTCTTCTAACTCAACTTAGGTTCCCTTTACCTAAGTTTCATGTCCTACCTGTCCTAGAGTTCCCTTACTCTATGTTGAACACTAGTTCTCCTTAGGTTTCCTTTACCTAAGTTCCATGTCATATACATCCTAGAGTTCTCTGACTCTATGTTGATTACTCTATCCAGTGCCCTTAGGTTGTCACCTAAGACCATGCCACTCATCCTTCCTAGGATAACTCCTAAGTTGATGTCACTCGTCAAACCCCTAAACTAGGTTTTCTCCTAGTCTTACTACCAACAAGTTCTGTTCCCTTATATCACATGATTCCTAGGGTTGTACCCTAACATGATCACAGTCATCAAGTAATTACTCATTTCTACGCATGCAATTATTTTCATATCCATCATAAAAATAATATTTATCCTCTAAATCCTTTTTGCACATGAAAATGAATTATCTCCTTTTGGCAACTGACAGTTGCATTTATCATCTGTGTCCATCTACACATACAAATTTATCCCCTATTGTGGATAAATCATAAATATCACTTTTCCTCTAAATTTCTCTACACATGCACATATATCATCTGTTATGGGCAACCAACAGTTGCTCTTTTCATCTGTGTTCCTCTAAACATGCAATCTTGTTCATAATTACCTAACGCCTCTAACAGGCTACTATCATGCTTCAAATCGAAAAGCAAAGGAGCAAGGGGAGAGGTCACCCAATTTCGGCAGAATTTCCCACCTTGTAGTGTACCCAATTGCTTGTAGACACTTGCAATTGGTCTCCGCGCGATTCCACTTGTTTCCTCGAGCTTGCACGCAAAACGGTGCACATCCCTCAAGTCCGCACGCAAAACGGTGCATTTTTTTTTACAACTTGCACGCAAAACGAGACGCGCCAAAAATATCTGCGACAGTCCGGGCAGCAACGGCACAGTTGAAGTCGGTCCCTAACACGCAAAACGGTACGGGGGTCAAATCTAATGTCCAAAAAGAGGCTCAAAAATTGTGCCAAAAATACCACAAAAAATGACGAACGGCCTACCTCGACAGCATCGCGTAGTCCATCTGGCTTTTTTTTTAGAATACTTTGCGCGCTTCACGAGATCGTCGACGCGCCAAAAATTTCCACAAAATTCTCTCTTCCTCTCTCCCTTGCGCTCGGTTGGAGAAGAAGAAAAAACAGGAGAAGAGGAATGGTGCGGGGAAGAAAGGAAGAAGAAGAAGAGAAGAAGAAAAAGGGGAGGGTGGTCCATGGACCGAGTTCACGGAGACATCCAATGAGGAACTGCCGTGTGGCGGTCCACCACACAAAGGTGCGTGCACCCGGTCCACGTGCAAACGTTGCACGCGTCCCGCGCAGGAAGGCGCGCTTCCCCAGCGCGCCAGCTGCATGCCTTGCGCAGCACGCAACCGTCTCGAGCCGCGCGCCAACGCCGTCTCGAGATCAGTTTTTGATTCGTTTTCTGTCCATTTTTCGTCCGTTTCCTTCCAAATTTGACAGGCGGCTTCGTTTCAGCTTAATTTACCACAGAAAAATTTAAATTTTCACTTTGGGCCATTTTTGGGCCACCAAAAGCCTCGCTGTATCCAAAATCATTGGCGGACCCCGTTCTCGCAAACCGGGTATCCGATGCACGCGAAATTTTTACTGTCGCCTTAAAACATAATTACGAAGCTCCCATAATTTTCTCAGAATTTTTCGACACTGTTGGCGGAGCCCGTTCTCACTATCAGGCATCCGATCAACGCGAAACTTTTTCTGTGGTCTTAGAACATATTTACGGGGCTCCCGTAATTTTCTCGGAATTTTCTGACACTGTGAATTTTTTACTAAAAATCTGGACCCCCCCTTCTCCAATAAATTTTTAGATCTCTCCATTTTAACCCGAATTGGGCCCAACTCGCGTTCAAATGTTCCTTACTTCCCCAACTTTCATAACAATAGGATTTCATCCCACCTTTATTTACATTTATTTATGTGCCGAAAATCCGGCACTTTATAGTGCCTACAAGGTCACACCCTGCCTCAAGGGTCTCGGAACCATTCAGGATAAGAACCCTTACTAACCACTTGCATTAATGAGCACTGTCGTCATAGGGATGAGTATATAAAAGCAGTGCTCCGCATAACTACTAATTCGACTTGTTTCTACCCATTGAACCTCCAAGAGGTTGGGTTGCCGTCGCCGGTAGTTTCTATTGTGGGCTAAGCCCCATCCCCCTCGACGATTCTAGGATCACTGTCCTAGACAAACCTTTAGTAAGCTGATCAGCTAAGTTCTTCGCAGATCTCACAAATTCCAATGCAATTACATTTTTCTTAATATTCTGCCGATTATACTTTTGTCTTACTTTCATAAATCTATTCATCTTTGTTTCCACATTTTCTTGAGCACGCTTGTCAATAGCAGATTTGCAATCACAATGTATACATACTGGTGCCAAAGGTTGCTCCATCAGTGGTAAGTCATACAGAAATTCTCTAATCCACTTAGCTTCTGCTACAGTAGTATCTAAGGCTGTTAGTTTAGATTCCATTGTACTTCTAGCTATCAATGATTGTTTTGATGACTTCCAAGAAACAGCTGCTCGACCAAGGAGAAAAACAAATCCAGTGGTTGACTTCACATTAGCTGTATCACTTATCCAGTTAGCATCACTAAATCCTTCTAATACAGCAGGGAATCCACAAAAATGCAATCCATAAGATACAATGCCTTTCATATATTTCAAAACTCTTTCTAATGCATTCCAATGTTCTCTATTTGGGTTATGGGTATATCTTCTCAATCTGTTCACATCATAGGCTAAATCAGGTCTAGTGTAATCTACAAGATAACCTAGAGATCCTATAATCTGAGCATACCTATTCTGTCCTATAGGATCACATTTATTCTTCTTAAGATGTATACTAGGATCATAAGGTGTTACAACAATCTTGGAATCAAAATATCCAAATTTCTTTAACACTTGTTCACTGTAGTGAGATTGGCTCATAATAATTTCATTTGATTTTCTTATGATCTTCATATTCAGAATCACATCAACTTGCCCAAGATCCTTCATATCAAAGTTATTATTAAGTAATTTCTTAACATCCATTATCACATCCATATTTGTTCCAAAGATCAAAATATCATCAACATACAAACATAGAATTACTATCTGTCCATTGTATTCCTTAGAGTACACTCATTCATCAGATATGTTCACATGAAAATCAGCTTTCACAACTAAAGAGTCAAATTTCAAATGCCATTGCTTAGGAGCTTGTTTAAGTCCATATAAAGATTTTGTCAACTTGCAAACTTTGTTTTCATGTCCAGTAACAATAAATCCATCAGGTTGCTCCATATAAATCTCTTCCTCTAAATCACCATTTAGAAAAGCAGTCTTAACATCCATCTGATAAATAATCAAATTATGGACAGAGACTAAAGCTAGCAGAATCCTAATAGAAGTAATCCTAGCTACAGTAGCATAGACATCAAAATAATCTACACCAGCCTTCTGGAAAAAATCCTGAGCTACAAGTCTAGTCTTATACTTATCTACAGACCCATCTGGTTTCAATTTCTTCTTAAAGATCCATCTACATCCTACAGGCTTACAACCTATAGGTAAATCAGATAACTCCCAAGTATGATTCTGTAGAGTAGATTGCATCTTCAACTTAACAGCTTCTTTCCAAAATGATGCATCTACAGAAGTCATAGCTTGGTCAAAGGTAGAAGGGGTATCTTCTACAAGAAGGACACAGAAATCATCACCAAAAGTCTTCCCAATTCTAGGACGCTTACTTCTCCTAGGTTCAGACTCATCTATAGGTTCACTAGTGTTGGGTCTACTAGATCCACCTATAGTCTCAACAGGAACAGGTCTATCTACTCTAGTTCTAAAAGGAAAGATATCCTCAAAGTATACTGCATCTCTAGCTTCAATAATTGTATTGTTAGAAATCTCATTAACCTCAGAATTTACCACCAAGAATCTATTAGCATTACTACCATCTGCATAGCCTAATAAAACAGTATCCACAGTTTTAGGACCAATCTTTCTCTTCTTATTTTCAGGAATCTTTACTTTAGCTAGGTACCCCCACACTTTAAAATAATTCAGATTAGGTTTCCTACCCTTCCATATTTCATAAGCAGATACAGAAGAACTCTTGTGGGGAATCCTATTAAGAATTACACAAGCTGTCATCAAAGCTTCACCCCACAAGTTCTCGGGTGCACCAGAACTAATAATCATCGAATTTACCATATCCATCAAAGTTCTATTTTTCCTTTCAGCTACTCCATTAGATTGAGGTGTATAAGGTGCAGCCACTTGATGTACAATTCCAAATTCTTGACAGAAAACAGTCATCTAATTTGATGTATATTCACCTCCTCGATCAGATCTTAAAATCTTAATTTTTTTATCCAATTGATTTTCAACCTCAGCTTTATAAATCTTAAATTTATTCAAAACTTCATCTTTATTCTTAATCAGATAAATATAACAATACTTCGAATGATCATCAATGAATGTTACAAAATATTTGCTTCCAACCCTACTGGGTCTACATCCATCACAAACATCACTGTGTATAAGTTCTAGCGGATCAGAATCTCTATCTACAGATCTAAATGGTCTTCTAGGTTCCTTAGTTTGCACACATATTTCACATCTATGATCATTTGAAACAGACTTAGGAATTAAATCAAAATTCATCAATCTCTTAATAGTATTAAAATTCACATGTCCCAATCTTCCATGCCAAACATCAGATGAAACAACATTCAAAATCATACTTTCATTAATAGTAGAAGTCATCATAGAAAGCTTAAATAAACCATCACTCAAAAATCCTTTCCCAATAAAGTTCACTCCTTTAGTAATTACTACCCTATTACATTCAAAAACAAACTTAAAACCTTGCTGAACTAAAAGAGCACTAATCAAGTTCTTTCTAAGATCAGGAACATGATGGACGCCGTGCAAGGAAAGAGTCTTCCCAGAGGTCAACTTCAGGTCCACTCGACCAGTCCCAAGCACGCGCGAAGATGCTGCATTTCCCATGTTCACCGATCCTCCACTTGAGTCCTGATAAGTGGAAAACCAATAACGGTCAGAGCAAGCATGTACATTTGCTCCAATGCTTTAGTGCTGGTATGATCGCATCCAGAATTCACTCCACTCCCCTTAGGTGCAGGCTTCTTAAAGTTTGGGTTGAACTTTCTATGTTGGAAAGGCTTTTTCTTAAAGTTTCTAAAGGGTTGGAAATTTCTACCCTTGGGTTTCGGGTTCTCTACTAGGTTGGCTTGGGTAGAAGGCTCGCTAGGCTTCTTATCTCTAGCTCGGTTGGTTTCTTCTATCCTAAGAGATCTTAGGACAAAATTCAGGGAAAGTTCTCTTTGATTGTGGTTCAGATCATTGGCATGGCTAGACCAGGAAGGAGGCAACTTATCTATTAAAGTGGCAACTAGAAAACTCTCATCTAGATCTATACCACTAGATCTAAGCTGCTCAATAATGTATTCAAAATTCTGTAGTTGGTCAGACATTGGTTTACTATCTACCAATTTAAACTTGAGCAAATCTGAAGCTTGGTATCTCTTCTTAGTAGAATCAATCTAGCCATACTTTTGTTCTAAGAAAATTCAGAGTTCCCTAGCAGTCTGACTACTACAGTAAATATCATAAAGCTTATCAGATAGGGTGCTAAGGATCCGGTTCAGATAATGATAATTAATCATAGTAGGATCAGTAGGAGGCACAGGTAAAGGTGAAGGTGCAACACCAGGAGGAGTAGGAGCACTCTGAGACTGGCTGCGAGTCTGAGGGCGGTTTGCCACAGACTGAATAGCACCATCAAGTGCAGTTTCATTGCCATTCTCAATAGGATCTGAGATAGCAGAAACAAGTCCCAGCGGGGTGAGCCAGAATCGCATTTGATTCTGCCACCTTCTAAAATTACGACCATCAAAGGTAAAAGGTTTCGCTGAATACGAATCCTCCATTAATCTGTTTAAATAAAAACCTACTATAATGTCACAAAAATTATTCTAAATTTAAAACCGTTAATCTAAGTTGATGGGTTTAGATTTAATCAACAATAATTATACTAATTTAATTAACAGTGTAATGATCAACTATACAATAATATTTAATTAATCAACTGTACTAACAGAATAGAGTAATTAACTATTTAAAATGTTCAATTACGAAGTATACTAACAATTTTATAGCAACAGTGTACAGTATGCTAATAGTTAAACTATATTTTAAACAGTATAGCAGAATAATATTATCAATAATATTTATTAATAGTATAAACACAAAGATACTACAGTAAAATATTAACAGAGTTCTGACTCAATATTATCAATTAATAAGAATTGAACGTTACAAACAATTCTATAGTACTAACAGAGTTGATAGTACAAACAGAGTTCTATGTAGATTAATTATAGCAACACAATATTATTCTAATTAATTAATACAATCAGTAAAAAATAATAATTAAGTCGTCTCGAATGAATGTAAAAGCAACAGAGTACACTAGGTTGCAAAAGTTTTTTTTTTTAACAGTGGCAATAATATTCTATATTATTTCACTAATTATATGAAAAGATAAATTAAATCAATCTCGCTTCTAGATTGTTGAAAAAATTTATCTTTTCAAATTAATTCTTTTTAAATAATTTAAACTTAATTTAAACTCAAAATATTATAAAACAAAGCTGTGAATGTCGAGGCGTGCGTGAGCACTGTCCTAGAAGCGAGATTGCCCCTCCACGTGCGAGGTTCCGGCAATCACCCCTAGCGATACAACGATCACTGTCCACCCCGTCGGCAACGACTCCGAGATGGTGCCTAGCGAACCCAACGTCTTTCAGAGATCCAGCAAAATAGAAACTCAAAGAGAAAAATCACTGTGTAAATCTCAGTGTACTTTTCTGTAAATTAGAGAGGAGAAAAATTATAGCTTGGGTCATTACCAAGCTCTCTCATACTCTTCTTTTAAAGAGCCCAAAACTCTTTAGGAGACAAGCTCCAACGGGTGCTTTCTCGGGCAACCCACAAAGGCCCTTCCCAAGGGAGGCTCTTTGGTAGCCCAAGAAGCAAGTTCCCAAGAAGGCTTTAAATGCAAAAAGCAAAAGTCAAATGGAGCAAGTCAAGATCGCACACGGCCCGGCTCGGACCGCATGTGTGTATTAGAGAAGCCTTGCTCTCACTTCCTAACCAATACATACACAAGTGAGAAAATAAATAAACTCACTCTACATGTGATGAATTTTCGATGTGGGACTAAACATCACATGTAGAGGGAAATGGGTTTGGGCTCCCAGGCAAAGCCCATTGATATTGGGCTGCCCAGAAAAGCCCAACGGCCAAAATACAAGTTTTAAATCACAAAAAATCAAATAAAACCCAACAGAACGGTTCTTAGATTAACCCTCCAGTGTGCAAAGATCAAGCGATTCGGTTGTGTAGGAATATTGAGCTCAGAGTTTTCTCTTAATATGCTAAACAAACCAAACTCAAAAAATTATGAACTAATTCGGTAGAAATTAGAGCCAAACTACTTATGTTTCATTCTAAGCGTCATGAACGCTGACACGACATGATTCGGAGACAACGACTTAACAACTTTTTGAAAAATTAGGACACGGACATGAAATGAACACAAATAATAAAATATAATATTATTAATATAATAATATATATAAGTTTAAATTTCGTAAAATATTATTATACTTTTCATACGAATGAAAGTTAATAAAATTATTCGTTGATAATTCATATATTTTAAGAAAAAAATTCTCCACATATAATTTATTTATATTGTGCAAAAAAAATTATATATACTCATCGAAAAGATAAAATATTTATTATCTTACATTATATATGCATAAAAAAATAAAATAAAAAAATATATATACTTTTTTTATTATATGCACTATGGATCGGCATTAAACGTGCGTGTTCAAGAAGTATCCATATCGGACACGAGTCCGACATGGTCATGCGAGTGTCCGACACGCACACGTGAAGGTTATAGAAGTGTCTGTGATACGTAGGTTTTATTAATTGCGGAAAGAAAAATTATAGTACACGTCAGAGCACTCAGGTTTAAATTATAAGAAAATTAAGGACTTGACTAGGCTAAAGTAAAGAGTAAATTGCAGGCTAAAACCTACTACTCTTAGGAAAGTAGTAGATACTGAAAATAGAAAGAACATTAAAAAGCAACGGTCATATGTCGGAAAAAAATTCTCGTTGTAGACATCCTTCCGTTATTTAAAGCACTTCTGTCTGCCTGCAGTTATGGAAAGATTCGTGTCGTGAGGAGCGCTCTAGCTATGTTTCTACTTGTTATGAATATGCTTCCACGTTCTCAGCCATTTCCGTCCAAAGTTTATTCACATTTTTTTCTCGGCTCCTGCTACACTATGTGATTTTTTTATTTGTCCACGTCACCCAGTCACGTGAGCCAAGCTGCCTACCAGCTGGCGCTATTTTTTCTGTGCCAGCAGTAACTAAGTACACAGATCTTTGTAATGAGCTCAACTTGAGTTGCTTTGCATGTTAATTAAATGCTTCAAATAACGAGCTACAAAGCAGATTATCAACCTGGTATTTCACCAGTTTGGCACCACTAACTAAAGTGAAAAGGATAAGATACAGCTACAAAGGTAAATCTTGTGATACCAAAGTACTTGATCATCCTCTAGCTGTTCATTTATGTTGCATGATTTTCTCTTCGCCAAGTCATTCAAATTTGCCCTTCCTTTTGTGTATCATGATGGAGCTTTTCCAAACATATGCTTTTTAACATTGTCTCCCTACATTTACTTTTCAATCAAACCTCAAGGTAATTAATATCCATGTGTTTGCATCTATATATGAATTTGTATGCGTTTTGAGGCTTTTTTTTTTTTTTTTTTTTTTTTCTCCATGCTAATAAATATTCTTCTTCTTAATTGCCGTAGTAACTTTAATTAACAAGCAAATAGTAGAATCGGTCACTGAGTTTACTCTAAAGTTGAGGTTGTTTCCATATATTTCACCTTGTAACATTCCATAGATAACTTCAAATTTTCTCATCCTTAGTTCAAAAAGTTACATTTTGCCTCTTATGATTTAGCTCATTTTTTCACTTTTGTCTCCCTGTGCTTTTTCTAAAGTTTTTACTTTGTCATACTATTTTATATCAAATTTTTTGGTAAAATAAAAATCATGCCAAAATAGGATAAACTGAAAATTTTGAACTATACAATGGTAAAGTGAAAATAAGCTAAACTACAAAAAGTAATTTGAAGTTTACCTAAAATATAAATATAAATAAGAAATAAAGTGAAATTTTTTAATAAGAGTTTAGGAATTGCTGACGTGGAAATTAAAAATTCGAAAGAGACAAAAAAAAAAAAAAAAAAAAAAAAAGTATAAACGATTTATAGCACGGAATATCCTGCAAGAATAAGTCAAACATCTTCCTTACATTCCCCCACACTCAAATAGAAAGTTAATTCTTGCTCGCAAAGAAACCCCACCAAATAATGCACGAACCCAACAAGTTACCATGTTGTAATTACTTGTTCAATTAATAAAATTTGAATGCATTCCATCATAAATTTTGACTTTTATTCTTTTGCTATAGCTTAGCCCCTTTAAATTTGATTTATGTATATGAACTTTACATGAATAGCTAGAATGTTACGCAGATAAAATTGAAATATTATAAAAGAATCATGTCTTTGTGATTTTTAGAATTATAAATCTTGTGGAATTGGGGACAAAAGTTAAATTTTTTAATAAAATATAACTTTAATATTTCTAAAATATTATGCTAAGCAAGGATCGATCGACTTCTATGAAAGAAAATTTGAAAACTCTTGAACTCATGTAAAAAATGAAATTTGGGACTTTTTTGAAATTATGGGCCATCTTTCCTTCTTTCCTTCATTTTAGAACAAGGTGGCATATAGTCCCCTAAAAAAAACCTTTATTTCAACACCATGGTTTTGTTATAGATAATAATCCTTTATTTATACAAGATTACAAAGAAAAACTAAATAATAATTCAAGATATAAAATTTTAAATGGGAATGAAAATGAATCTGGGCCGATGGAGCTCCTGTCTAGATCCACCTCTAGTGGGGCGGTAAATAGAAAGACATAAATAGATTCACAATGGTACATATATATGATGACTACATATTTTTATGAGTCGGTATGAATTTAGAGCAGGAGATGATGAAAAAATCGTAAATCTGTGTTGAATCTGCCCACAAATAAGTATTTCAATTATAAAATATATATATATTTTTTGTTTACAATGTTCTAAATATTATTTATTCCTAATATAAATGTAATTTAAAGTATAGTTACTTTAATGATAATTTTATTTTAAATAAAATAACAAAAATCTAATTATATTTAATAAAAATTTGAAAAAAAAAAGGAAAAAAAAAAAAAAGTAGGCATGCGGATTCGAGCTGCCAAGCAATAGATAGAGTTTTTAGGTGGGAATATTCCCTAGTTTTAAACTCTAAATTGAAGTAATATTTTAAAGGATACATAATAAAGTCAAGCAATATACCTCTAGTGAAATATAATAAAAAAGTTAAGCAATATACCATATATCAATATACCATCATCTCACGTGATATTTTAAAGGATCATGCATATAGTTTAGCAATATATATATATATATCTATCTCTAGTGAAGTGTCATCATCAAACGCATGCAAGAAATTAATTAACTAACTTGCTTCTTTGTTCCTTTGAGCTTGTTTGAATATGTTGCTAAGAAACATGTACAATACTAGGTATACCATGTTTACAAACAAATTAACACATCAAGCATAATTCTGGAAGCTTGCTTCAAGTCACAGAAAACCTTAACAAAAACGGAAAAGACACGTAAACATGAGACCAACTTAACCCTAATAAATATACATGGCATGTATGTATGTGGGGAAAAGGTGCAAAAGGAAACACATAATTAAGAAGTACGTAGTCATATTGATAAAAGGAAGGGCAAAATGGGTTTGCTACTCTTGTTTCACATAGTTCTTCTTTCTATGGTTGCGAGTGTTCCATGCACGCATGCATGGGGAAAGGAAGGCCACTACATGGTGTGTAAGGTTGCAGAGGTAATTAATTATACACCAAATTAAACTTCATGTTCTTCACTACAAATGTTGTTAATTTATTGATCTAAACGCGTACGTATGCAAATAACCTAAAATTTGATTCACTGCAGATGACTAACCAACCCTTAAAATATCTTTTGGTTTATTACATAATTAAATATCTTTATTGGTTTCATGTACATGAGTTTATTAATTGATATGAGGAATTATTGTCTGAACCTTGTGTATTTTTATGTCCATGTTTTCTAGTTAGCTCTTTCTTCTACCTCCGGCACTCATCTTGGCAGTAGAGGAAGCTTTTGAGAGAGAAGATTTTATTCAACATTTCCGAAATTAGAACAAAAAATTGCACGAATCTTAAAGTAGTGATTAAACCATCTTTTCTTAGGGAGGCTCTCAGCCTTTATAGTTTTTTTATTTTCTCCTAAACTTCTGACCTATTTGTTTGTTCGAATCTCTCATATCTATGCCCTCACTATTCCCTACACCGTGCCTTTATTAGCTTTTTATACAACCTGACTGTTCAATCTCAACTTGTCCAATGAGTTATTGTTTTTTCTATAAAAGATTTGGATGCTTAATTTGGTTAGAAGAATGAGATGCACGCATGGAGAATATATAATAGAGGTGCAGTGTTGTTAGTTATTTATTATTGACTAAAATAGGTAAAACTTTCTGTCCCGTAATAATAGATCTAGAAGATAATAAGTTGAGTTGGATTGAGTCTAATAAGTTGCTGGAGATAAGCTGCGCGCAGTCTGCAAGAGACCTAACGACAAGAGACTCAACAATAGACATAACGTCAAGATAGATTGAGTTAGGTCGAAATCCGTAAAACTCTATAGCTGAGTCTTTAAGTGCGATAAATGCGTCTTTCCTATTGGTACGTATTATTGGAATAGGTGGTTAGTGCTTACTATCCACGCATATGATAATTAATTTCGCATGGCACAATTCGAATGGCTTCAAGCGTTAGATAGTGAAATCAAAATTTTTAATAGTTAGTTTGATCATCATTTTTCAAAATGACAAAAGTTTTAGTTAGATTTCTAAACATATATACTTGGGATGGTGCAGCAATATTTGACAAGGAAAGCTTCAAGGGCTGTGATGGATCTTCTTCCAGAGGAAGCAGAAGGGGATTTTGCCTCCGTTTGTTCGTGGGCCGATCAGGTCCGATTTCGATACCGGTGGGCCAGCCCACTTCACTACATCAATACCCCAGCTGGAGTCTGTGACTTTGATTATGAAAGTAAGCCTAAACTCTCCTGTCAACTATATATGAAATTTTAACCGATTATTTCAAAAGTTTAAACTGATAATGAATAGCAGAAGCTGAGGAAAAACAAAAGCTTCTACTTTCACCAAGTTGCAAGCCGAGTAGTTGACACATGGCAATTAACATTATTTTTACAAATAAAATAAAAGTTTTAGTTGGTATGTACAGCGATTAGAATAGAAGAGAGATTTTTGGCAAGAAATCAATTATCAACCAATTTATTATAAAGCCAAAATTTCTTTATATCTGTATCTATATCTATATCTAATACCTAATCTAATAAAATATCCTCTATGGAGGAATTTTAATATAAGTTCTCTTGCTTTAATGCTATGTGAAAATAATTATTTATTTTTAAAAGTTTAAGCGGTAAGAAAATGATGTTTTATTATTTTATACTCAACACTTCTTGTCACATCTGGTTCGAGACATTTTGATAAGCATGAGACATGAACTCGAATCAAATAAAAAAAAATTTGATAAAATTAGGAGTTTGGTAGGACGAGTGACGGATCTAGAAAATTTTCGGAGTCAATATATTATGAAGAAAAAAGTAAAAAATTAAAAATTAAAGGGAAAAAAAATAAACCAGTCATTAATATTGCATGAACAAAAAAATATAATTTTTATTTACAATTGGTTTCGACGTACGTGTTTTCATATTACGAAAGCGATGCACGATAGATTTATTGCTAACACCGTCAAATATTTTTTTTTTTGTTTATATCATCAAACAATTCTTCACCAACTTATCACACATATAATTGCACAATTTATTCTTTATAAAATTTATCATAGAAAAAGCCCTTCATTGATGTCACCTATTATCTTTTTATTTTTCCTTATTTAACCCACCAGATAAAATAATAGGGCCATGTTATTAATTTGACCCCACTTTAGGATCAACTTTTGTCCAAAGGTAGACTCAATAATTCAAGATCGTGGCGTTTCTTTGCCTTTCTTTTACATAACTCAGTGGGGTCAATAGACTCTACTGAGATATATATAGATCCGTTATTGAGTAGAATTGAAATTTATGAGGATCTCATACTTTGATTTCATATGTAATAATCTTTTATCTTTAAAATTTTAAGTTATCATAGAATAATATTTTAATACTATTACTCATTCAGCATAACTTCAAAATTTTTTATTGTTGTCTATCTATCTATCTATTCATACTAGGGGATTGTCATAATTCCAAGGGTGAGCAACATATGTGTGTCGTTGGAGCAATTAATAATTTCACAATGCAGCTCCAAACTTATTATGAAGATTCATCAAGCAAATGTACGTAAGCTTGTAAACTTTTGCGTAAAAATGATTACTTTTCCATTAAAGTTAATTGATCAACTAATTTTGTATATACTTGGCTTTTGCATTAGATAATTTGCCAGAGAGTTTGAAGTTTCTTGCCCACTTCATGGGAGACGTGCACCAACCTATGCATGTAGGGTTTGATAATGATGAAGGTGGTAATACCATTGCAGTACATTGGTACCGAAGAAAGAGCAATCTACATCATGTTAAGTAACTTCTAATTATTATTATTTTTTCAGTGCTTTTTGTACCTGCGAATGCTTTACTTACCTTTTTTTAATTTTTTTTTTTTTCACGTACCAAGGTATGGGATGTAAATATTTTGGAAACCGGCAAGCGTAAGTTCTACAGTAACGATCTAACTTCGATGATCGAAGCCATTCGAATGAATATCACTGTAAGTATATAAAGCATGCATATCTCAAAGCTAGCTTGTCGATATTTGTAGGACTAATATCACAGTTTGATTTTCAATATTCTCATGATTTCTCATACATTAGTTATTGCATCAACACTAAATAATATCGATCGGTCATGTTAGCTCAAAACCTTATCGCATGGACATAATAAATAAATAAATGCCTAGGTTCATTTATTCATTGTTGTCATATAATTTTTTTAAAGTATTTACTGGTTATCATTTTCTTTAGGAATTTATCATGATTGAGAATCATTATATAATGTATCTAGTAAAGCTTCATTTAAGATATGAAGAAATACAATAAAAGCTAGAAATCAATTTTCATGTTGCACGTACGAACGAAGCAAAATAGATAACAAATAAGCCAATAATTAGTACTACCTCAATTTCCATAAACCTCACTGCTACTACCAATTGTTCCAAGTATTAAGTGGGAGCAAAACAAGTCACAATAATTGAATTGTTGGAGTTAAATAAAAAACATTGGCCTCCTACAACTATTAAATTCTAAATCTTAATTATGCTTAATTCTTATCTTGCAGAATATTAATTAACTAGCTTGCAATAATAATGTGTAGGATGAATGGTCTGATGAAGTAGATGAATGGAAGGCTTGCCCTGAGAAATTGATGGCATGCGCTGACGGGTACAATTCGATTACTGACTACAATTACCAGATGAATTAAATTGCATAATATAATCAAACAATTCTCGTTCTCAACTATATAAAGTAAGAATCTCATATCTGGTTATGGATAAAACTTTTCAGGTATGCTTCAGAGAGCATACAACTAGCTTGTGATTACGCATACAAGGATGTTGATCAAGATTCTACTTTAGAAGGTATAGGAAATAATCACATGTAGTACACAAAATTACCTAGAAATTTCATTTTCTTGTTTGTCATAACATTCTCGCTCTGATGTGAATTGCAGATGATTATTTTCTCTCTCGCCTGCCAGTCATTGAAAAGAGAATTGCGCAAGCTGGCGTCAGACTAGCAACTTTACTAAATCGAATTTTCAGTAGAAAAGTAGCACAATACAAGTGAATTAATCCCTCGTCATGAATCACAAACAAAGTTCCATTCATGTAAATTATATACAAAAATGAAGTGACAACACTTATTGTACAAATATTCATTGTTTAGCATTCACATATCTTTCAAATTGTAAGTGACTGTTTGTTAGTAAAGTTTTTTTAGTCTTTAACCGATTTCTTTTCCCTTTTAGAAGCCTAATTATTTATTTACGTTCAAAATGATAATATTTAATGCCTAAAAATATATAAAATTTATTTGAATTATATGATATTTTGCAAATAATTATCTAAACTTTGGAAGATTTCATTTCTATGATCATATATTGTGAAAGTTTGATTGCATTATTGTACTATTAGAAAGCTACCAGAGATTCTTTTTTATAACTAATGCAACCTTTAATTACACGTGCATTATGTAATCATATTCCTCTACTTTATAACATAATTTCAATTGAATTATTTAAATTCAAATAAAAAAATTACAATAACTTTCAAATAATGCATATTAATTAAAGTATGTTATAAAATGAAGGGCAAATAGTAAATAGAGAATGCACAAGATGTAGGAATAACTTTCAAACTCTTTAAGAATACTAATTAAATAGTGAAATGAACAGATAAGAAAGATTGGGTACCGAAATGCAACTTGCATGCAAATGGCTTTCTTAAATTTATAAGAATATTTTGGAAAATAATAAATTTTTTAAAAATTTATTAGAAAACTATAAAAATTTAAATTTTAAATTTTAAATTTTTTGGATCAAAATACCTTCCTTAACTGTCAAAATTTTGACTGCTGGGGAGGGTATTTTGGTCCAAAAATGACCAAAAATTCTTCCATTCCAAAATCTCCTCCACTTCTCTATTAAGGTCTGCTTGTTGTTGACCTTGGGAGAAGCCCAAGGACTATAGGAGAAGGGACAACTTCTTCTACCAAGGTCCCCGAGGAGCCCAACTCACAGACCTGAGGGGGAAGGCCGGCAGGTCGTCCAGACAAGCACAGCCTATGCGGGCCATGACATGAGCCGAGTTGTTGACCTAGTACGACCCATACATTGCTTTTAATTCTTTCTTTAACATGTAATATTCTCATTCTTCTTAGGCACTCCCGATGGCATAAAATTTTCTAAGTAGGTGTTTTGCTTTAAAATGAATATTCATATTATCTTTCATGTGTCACAAACACCATCGATGAGCATGATCATCTGATTGTGGGAATACAAGTGCAACAAGATTCGCAAGTCCTTTAAAGCGATCCGAAATTATTGTAATAATTCGAGATCGTGTTATGTATCTTCGTAGGCAATTTAGAAATCACTCCCAACTCGAGCCATTCTCCCCCTCGCATATTGCGAATGCTAGCGGGTACAAACCGCCATTGGCATCAGCACATGTGGCAATTAATGCATGACCTCCATATTTTTCATACAACTGCGTGGCATCGTGTAGTGACCATGAATTTTGAGAAATTCAAATTTAAAATTTGAGAAATTTAAATATGATTGTGACGAAGAGAAAAATAAAAAATAAACCTAAGTGGTCGAAAATCGGTGTGCAGATTGCACAGTTTTCAGAGCACTAATTTTGCCTTTTTTATCGAAGTCTGATCTCGAAAATATGAGATCACCAGTGCGACCGTCTCGTCGAAACAAGTAAGATTGATATTCACCTATTTCCAATCCGACGGTCGGATCTTCCGCAAAACAGTGAAGAATAAGCGGGGGCCACAACTTAAGTTGTGAATAGTAACCCCTGATTTCGGTCCCCTCTCGACCAAGCGTCGGTCGATTCACTATCTGAAGTTCGAACATAGTAGTATAAGTAGTTGATTCTAGCTAATTTTGATGTTCTGAATGCAATGGCACTGACGGAATTCACGTTTGACGACCCCGGTGCATCGGAATGCGTGCCAAATAGTGAAATTCACTGTATTTCATGGGCTGAAGTTTTTTAAGAGCGCCAAATCAAGGAAGCAAATACGCTACTTGATAGGTCTCGACGAGCCGGACGTCGTGGCCAAGTCCGTTTTTCAAATTGACGACCCGTGGGTCTCGAAATGCGCAAAATACGTCGAAAATAGGTATTTACGCAGAAACCCTAATATTTTATGTACCAAATCGAGCGAGGTTTCTTGGTGAGGGTTCTGGCCGCAAATGTGACCTACAGCAGGGAGCTAGGGGTAATAGAATGAGAGGGCAAGGACCTATTAGCATTTTGTTCAAAATCATGCATTGAATGCAAGTTGGCCTTTGAGCTTCCTGTGGGGGAGTTACAGCATCCGAGGGGTTCTTTAACCCTTGGCATGCATCCGAGAAGGAGAAACCGCCCTTCCCATTTGCCCTGGGACGCTGAGGAGACACACCCCATCAAGCTTGGCCGAGCTCGGGTGAGGAACAGAAGGATTGCACCAAAGGATCTCCAAGTTGGTCTCTGTGCTTTCTGGACGACTTATCTTCTTCTTGTGAGTGTGCCTGAGGGAGCTAGGTGGCCGCGCGACGCGGCGGAAAGAACATGCTTCATCCTTGTCTTCTCCAACTCCAGCGAGGTAAGATCTCCCATCTCTCTGTGTTGTAGCACTTGAGACCCATGGAAGTAGCTTCTGGAGGCTCTGAGAATGCCCCACGCCAAGTCCCAGCCATCGGGATGTCCCGGGTTGCCGACGGGAGAAATATCACCGCCGGAACCCTAAATAGCTCCCCCGCTGTCGTGCGCCGCAACAGTTGGCTCAAACGCCGAACCAAAATGATGGGCATGGACTGTAGGACCTATAGAACACCTCCACAAAATTCGGTGAGGTTTGGTTAAGTGTGCACGTCGCAAAACCTAACCCTAGTTTTTGGGTTATTGTGCTTCGGCCGAGCTCTTTGCTCCGGCGCCGGCGCCGCTCCCCACCGCCGAAAACTTGACCGAGAAGCTTTCTGGGGTCATGTAGAACCCATCCATGCTTTTGCATGGAGCCTATGCTGCCCGGGTGAAGTTCCACCATTAATAGTGGAAGCTCGGGCCGAGTTTGCTCCGCCGCCGCCGCCGCCGTGTCCTGTCGTCGGGCATGGGTCCAAAGAGCTTCGTGGGGTTGAGATGCACCTGAAGGTGCTGTTGCATGTGGCCCAGAACCCCAAAATGGAAAATCACCATTGTTGGGCCATGTGGTGCCCGAGCTTCATCTTCTTCTTCTTGTTCTCGGCTAGCATGAGTGCAAGGATGCCCGAGCTTGGATGGGAAATGCTCATGCTGCCTTGTGAAGCTATTCCAACCAGTATAGAACCTCTCAGATCCATGCATGCTCTAGTTGCCATATTTAGTTGGTTGGTTTATGTATTAAGCATTAGTGCCTATCATGTGTTTGAGAAAATGCCCGAGAGAGCTCGAATGGTTTTTAGCCATTTGTAAGCATCCAGCAAGTGAGCCATTGTCTCCACATAATCCCCTGAGCTTGATGCTCACTTCAGTTGCAATTTTGACTGAGTGGATCAAAGTGTGGAGCCATCCATGTCCATTAGAGAGCTTGGGGCTTGGATCTGTTGATCCAGCAGCAACTAGTGTCACGCCCCGGAACCCGGGCTCGTCTACAGATCCGCCGTACACACGGAATTTTCCGCGTACACGAAGCGCTGGTAACCTGCTCAGATATAATCTAACAATAAAAGAGCATAATACAGAGCTGAAATAGAAGAACCACATAGTATCTCAGACTGGGACTACAAACACATCAGTAATAAGTACAATAATCTCCCAGTAACCAGAATAGTACAACCAGCTGGCTAACGCCAGACCCCAAAATGAAAGGAGAATATCACAGTCTGAGTGGAGGGTACAATATCTGTCTAAAAGCTCTCAGCCTCACAGGAGATCTATCTATTCAGCGATCCCCTTACCTCGATCAGCTGCCGATGGCCTAGCAGCTCCCGCAGATGACTCTGCAAAATAAAGGAGAAGAAAGAAACAGAAAATAACAATGGGGGTGAGAACTACCAGATAAACCAATAGCCTCCCCTAGTGGGTAAAACCTCAACTCTGACGCACCCACTAGGACTACTAGAGGCAAAAGGGGAAGTGGTAAGATAAGTAAGGTACTGAAACAGTAAAACTACCACTACTATGCCTCTACTGCGGTACTGGCTATAAAAACTGTATGCATGCATCAGTAAACAGAACTGTCCAAAATAACCCAATTCGTCATCTGATCCACGATCGGTACTGCCTGCTCCGCTCTCATCATCGGGCAAAAATCCGCGCCGACGTGATAGCAAAACTGTCAATAACTGTCTGGCCCCAGCCTCTAGAGTGGAACTCGAGGGGAGCGACCCACACGAGTAAAGCACCACCGGGCAATAACCGCGCCGGTATGATAAGTATCAAAAGCAGGACTGGATCATGACTATGATCAAAGTGGAAAAAGCCATCCACTAAAGAAAAGCCTGATCTAAGGCCATAATAAGTGGGAAACATCATCCACTTGAGGAAACCCAATCCCCAGCTAATGCAAAATAAACCAGACTCAACCCCTATCTGATGCAAGGACAAACATCTGGTCGACCGCCTACTGTCCGCGGTCACCGCAATACCCCACAAGTCCACAATCTACAGCAATCTCGACTACACTATCCCAAACCCCTGCTCATACTTGAGCAACAAGCATCTGGATGCAAAGGACAATAATGAAACATGTACAAATCCCAATATGATAGTGTAGCAATGAATAGTGGCCTTACCTGATGTCCGGGCATGCATGCAACTGTCTTTATTTTGTAAAATAGTGTCAAAGGTTTAAAACAATTGATTTACTGAATAAAAGTCATTTGCATGCGAGATCATAGCCTTTGTCTCAATCACAGTGTCCCAATATAAGTCATCATATCTTTTGTGGGGTTATATTAAATTTTAGGGGAGTTTGTCCCAGCGGTCCTTGTCATTTGTCATATTAATTTGTCCCAATGGTTCTCATTAATTGTCCTGTTAGTTGTCCTGTTAGTAGTCCTGTTAGTAGTCCTGTTAGTAGTCCCAATGGTTCCCATTAATTGTCATATTTGTATGTCCCAATGGTTCTCATCAATTGTCACATTATTTTAGGGGATTTCTAGTAATCCCAGTGAGCTTGTCAAAAATGAGGTAAGCAACAACCGCCCACCTCGAAAAGCTCAAACAACACCCCAGGTAGTCCCCTGGTTGTCCACAGTCCTCAAATCCTGCAAATCAACGTTCCCGGTATAAATACAAATCCCAAAAAGCACAATATTTGCTGTTTTTCAGACAGCACGAGAAAAGAGGAGTTTTTCACCTCTAAAATGAGCTTCTAAAATCCCAAAAAAATCACGGTTGCGTTCCTCGCGAAGAGTAGATCAAAATCGACTCTTTAAACGCCTCGATCTGACGCTCCTACGTCAAGATAAAAATCGGAGAAGTCGGTGCTGTCCAAAAACCATCACAGTAAAAAGGGGGGTCAAAGAGGACCTAAAAACTGTGCCAAAAGTACGAAACGGAGCAAAATGATCAACACGGAAATCGAAGCCCTACCTCTTACGGTCGCGCTGCCGCAAAAATCGTCCAAAAATTCCACCTGGTTAGCCCGCAGTGAATTTTCGACGGAACTGCGACGGGAAATGGGCCTAAAAGAAAAATCGTCGCAGTGCGCCGCGTCGCAGATATCTTGCAATCTGTAACTCCTAAAATCCTGAGATTGTAGAGAGAGAAAGAGGAGAGAGAGAGGAAAAACTTTCGTTAGAGGGAGTTTTCTCTGATTCTCTCTCTATGGCCCGCAATTCGAGGTGCAAAGAGAGGGGGGTGGAAATGGCTATTTATAATGGGCCAAAAGGGAATCTCCCACACGGGATCCCAGATCCGAACAGGAAACACCAAATTGGCCAACCAGGGTGCGCCACGTGTTGCCCAAACAGGAAACAGCCTGTGCAGGGCCAACCAGATTTTGCCACGTGTCCCACGTGGTCCACAGGGACGGTCCGCGCTCCGGGTCTTCCGGAAAACGTGGGCCAATGGGGGTGCTGCCACGTGCTACAGTCCCCACAGCCTTCTAGAAGCCGCCCAGCCAATCAGGGGCTGCCACGTGGCAAGGGCAAGGTTCGGTGCTCCCGGTGCACGCCAGGCCTGTGGACCGCGCACCAGGACCCCTGCCCGCGCCTGCCCGCGCCTGCCCGCGCCGCGCGCCTCCGCATTCCGCCGCTGCCCCGCCGCTGCGCCGCTGCCCGCCGCCGTGCGCCGCCGCCCGCCGCCGCTCGCCGGCGGCCGCTGGCCGCCGGAACAGTAATTCCGGCCGGCCGGGTTACTGTTCCGGTGAACAGTGCCGATGTGCCGAAAAATAAAGTGAATATACCGTTTTGACCGTTTTCGCGCGCTGAGTCCGATTTCGCCGTCCGTTTCGCCAAATTCTCATCCGAAATTTTGCCGAAAGCTCCCGGAAATTCCCGTTTGCTCCGATTTTCGCGCAGAGTCTATTAAAAATATCTAATTTCGTTTCTACAAGCTCCGTTGCACAGTACAAGCTTCCTACAGTCACTATTTAATGTTGTACAGTTCCTGCGGGAGTCCGGATCATCACATCCTCCCCCACTAAAAAGAGTTTCGTCCTCGAAACGAGACTCAACCACAGTCCTTAGTCCAAAGTCTCAAATAGGTAGGGGTGGCGTCCTTCATCTCCGACTCAAGCTCCCATATAGCCTCGCGCTCGTCATGATTGCTCCATTGGATTTTCACCTAAGGAATGGCCCGATACGCTCCAATACCTCAAAGGGTCCAATATATCAGGGGCTATGTTTCCTACGAATGCCGAATCTCCTGATTCCTTTGGACGGCGAGACTTTCAGGAATACATGATCTCCCACCTGAAATTCCAAGTCTCGTCGCCGAACATCGGCATAGCTCCTCTGCCGGCTTTGGGCGGTCTGAAGATACTTCCGACTCGCTCGGATCTTCTCCTCTGCCTCTAACAATACGTCTGGTCCCAAGGTCCGCCTCTCGCCCCCGTCACTCCAATAAAAGGGGTGACCGACACTTGCGTCCATACAACGCTTCAAACGAAGTCATCTGAATGCTCGCTTGAAAACTGTTGTTGTACGCGAGCTCAGCCGAGGGTAAGTGTCGAATCCACCCTCCGCCGAAATCCAAGATGTATGCTCTTAGCATACCCTCCAAGATCAGCATAATCCGCTCTGACTGCCCATCAGTCTGCGGAGGAAAAGCCGTACTAAACCTGAGTTGAGTCCTCAAGGCTCAAATCTTGGGTCTCTAACGAATACAAAATAGAGGCGGGCTCTTAGATAACCGCACCACCTCATTTAAGTACAGCTGGACAAGTGACTAAGTAGTCTACACCAGCAAATGCATCCGCTCCTCCCAGGCACCTGGTAATCCAATCCTCATGTCCACGGGCACAAATGCTCGATCCGAGTACCTCTGTACTCCTGAGGTTCTTAAAAAAAATCTCCCAAATGATCATTTTATCTAATTCCCGGTAATCCCTTACAATGCCGAAGTGAACCTACTTCCTACATCTCAAAAAGCACCGGCGCCCCGTAGGCCCCAAGCTATGCTAGCTAAAAACAGTTCCGCACCCAAAGCGAAACATCCGCCTCGCTAGCGAAGTCAAAACTTCAGAGGCAAAGAAAGCCCTGCGGCAACCCCGGCACACAGACCTCTCCTGGCCTGGCTCCCCAAAAGATCGTCCTCGCAGCACAATCAGCCGCCGCGAAAAGGGATACTGAGCCAGCCAGTTTATCTATGTATCATGATCAAGTCCCGCAGCTGAGTCGTGACCATCTGGTCTACTGGCATAATCCAGGACTCATCTGCACCGGTCAGGACCAACGACACACCTCCATGCGCTAAAAAATCGGGAATACGTACCTCCCGTGCATAAGGTGACCGTCCTACCTCTAACCCATGCAATGAAGTAAATGTACTCCTAACGCATATCTAGCATGCTCAAGTGCAATACAATGCAAAATCTAATGCCAAAAAGCAAAATAATTAATAATACCTGCCACCATATGGTCGGCTGCTGCAAAGTCCTCCACCTGAGCGGCATAAACCCGACCGCTCTGAGCTGGCGGCGGGTGATCAGCAGGGTAAAAAGATGGGGATCCGCTCACTGGAGCATAAGGCCGTTGAGCTGACGACCGTTGCTGAGATACGAAGGGAGCCGAAACTGAAGAAGGTGCTGCTGGGGTCGAAAAGGGGCATGAAGCTCGAACATGGCCTGACTGTCCACATTTATAACAACGACCCCACCTCTGATCACAGGTGTGTGACAAATGAGGTCCTCCACAGAATATACATCTGTCTCTATCGCGAAGCCGTGGCTGTCCCGACTGCTGCTGCTGATGTTGCGGGGGTCTCTGGGATCCACCAGGCCCTCGCTGCTCCGAACGTCCACGGCCCGTGAACTGGGGCGGCGGCGGTCGGGGCGGCCTCCAGGAACTGGCCTGTCCCTCGTCGTGCTGTGCTGGACGCTTTTTGTCAGAACTCTGAGCGACCAAGCCCCCACGTCTGGCAATGACGTGGTCTCCCCTTTCAACCCACTGTGCATGCTCTGCTGCCTCCTCCAAGGTCTGCAGCCGCTGAGCGTGCACCAAAGTATAGGTTTCTGGGCGCAGGCCCGACTCAAAGAGCTCCACCTGGTGCGGTCCGTCCCTGGCGACATAGGGTACGCAGTTGAGCAACCGCCTGAACTCTTGAAAGTAGTCCAATGCTGTCCGGTCGCCTTGCTGAAGATTCTTCAAATCATCTTCTAGCTTTTTCTTCACACTTGTGGAAAAGTACGTATCCAGAATCATCTTCTTAAACTCTGCCCAGGGTAGCTGTCGAGTGATCCGAAACTCCAGGGGCTCCACCCGACGCCACCATGCATCAGCATCCCCGTCTAAACAGTGTACAGCCATATGTACCCTGTACTTCTGGTCTATGAAGAAGTCCCGGAATAACTTCTCCATTGACGAAAGCCAAGTCCCAATCTCCCAAGGCTTAGTATCCCGCCCTGAAAACCTGGGCGGTCCCCGCTTACAGAACTGAGTAAGTTTGTCAGCAAACTCCTGCTCCTCTGCAGAAGTCAATGGCCGGATTGCTCCCTGAGCAACAGGGGATGCCGGGGTCACTGGTACAACTGGGGGATTCACGGCAGGGGAAGAAGGTACGGGAGAATTCTCCGAGGGTGCTACAACAGGCTGCGCCCTCTGTTCTAACATCTGCGTCAGCCGGCTTATGGCCTCCTCCTGACGCCGAACAGCTTCAGACATCTGGGCCATCTGAGCCTGCAACTCTTGCACCTCACTCTGCTGGCCCTGCTCGGACTCCTCCTGATCGGGTTCAGGGGAATCAGGTTGGGAACGCGTCAACATTCTACGTCGCGGAGGCATCCTACCACAAGAAACCATACTCAGTATCCTCACCCCACACGACCCAATCTTAGCGAAAGTCAGAGACATTCTCCTATTTCTGTGACTTTATGTTGTCTGCAGCCAACATAACTGTCCACCAGAAGTAGGCTAAGTCGATTTTTCTTACTTTACTGGAAGAGTTAAATAAGTAACCCAACGACTTCCGCAAAATTATCACGTCTCTCATACCCTATTATCCTAGGGTCTGCCAAAAGCCTAGGGTTTCCTAAGTCCCAACTGACCTATCCCTAAGCTCTGATACCAACTTAATCTGTCACGCCCCGGAACCCGGGCTCGTCTACAGATCCGCCGTGCACACGAAATTTTCCGCGTACACGAAGCGCTGGTAACCTGCTCAGATATAATCTAACAATAAAAGAGCATAATACAGAGCTGAAATAGAAGAACCACATAGTATCTCAGACTGGGACTACAAACACATCAGTAATAAGTACAATAATCTCCCAGCAACCAGAATAGTACAACCAGCTGGCTAACGCCAGACCCCAAAATGAAAGGAGAATATCACAGTCTGAGTGGAGGGTACAATATCTGTCTAAAAGCTCTCAGCCTCACAGGAGATCTATCTATTCAGCGATCCCCTTACCTCGATCAGCTGCCGATGGCCTAGCAGCTCCCGCAGATGACTCTGCAAAAATAAAGGAGAAGAAAGAAACAGAAAATAACAATGGGGGTGAGAACTACCAGATAAACCAATAGCCTCCCCTAGTGGGTAAAACCTCAACTCTGACGCACCCACTAGGACTACTAGAGACAAAAGGGGAAGTGGTAAGATAAGTAAGGTACTGAAACAGTAAAACTACCACTACTATGCCTCTACTGCGGTACTGGCTATAAAAACTGTATGCATGCATCAGTAAACAGAACTGTCCAAAATAACCCAATTCGTCATCTGATCCACGATCGGTACTGCCTGCTCCGCTCTCATCATCGGGCAAAAATCCGCGCCGACGTGATAGCAAAACTGTCAATAACTGTCTGGCCCCAGCCTCTAGAGTGGAACTCGAGGGGAGCGACCCACACGAGTAAAGCACCACCGGGCAATAACCGCGCCGGTATGATAAGTATCAAAAGCAGGACTGGATCATGACTATGATCAAAGTGGAAAAAGCCATCCACTAAAGAAAAGCCTGATCTAAGGCCATAATAAGTGGGAAACATCATCCACTTGAGGAAACCCAATCCCCAGCTAATGCAAAATAAACCAGACTCAACCCCTATCTGATGCAAGGACAAACATCTGGTCGACCGCCAACTGTCCGCGGTCACCGTAATACCCCACAAGTCCACAATCTACAGCAATCTCGACTACACTATCCCAAACCCCTGCTCATACTTGAGCAACAAGCATCTGGATGCAAAGGACAATAATGAAACATGTTCAAATCCCAATATGATAGTGTAGCAATGAATAGTGGCCTTACCTGATGTCCGGGCATGCATGCAACTGTCTTTATTTTGTAAAATAGTGTCAAAGGTTTAAAACAATTGATTTACTGAATAAAAGTCATTTGCATGCGAGATCATAGCCTTTGTCTCAATCACAGTGTCCCAATATAAGTCATCATATCATTTGTGGGGTTATATTAAATTTTAGGGGAGTTTGTCCCAGCGGTCCTTGTCATTTGTCATATTAGTTTGTCCCAATAGTTCTCATTAATTGTCCTGTTAGTTGTCCTGTTAGTAGTCTGTTAGTAGTCCTGTTAGTAGTCCCAATGGTTCTCATTAATTGTCATGTTTGTATGTCCCAATGGTTCTCATCAATTGTCACATTATTTTAGGGGATTTCTAGTAATCCCAGTGAGCTTGTCAAAAATGAGGTAAGCAACAACCGCCCACCTCGAAAAGCTCAAACAACACCCCAGGTAGTCTCCTGGTTGTCCACAGTCCTCAAATCCTGCAAATCAACGTTCCCGGTATAAATACAAATCCCAAAAAGCACAATATTTGCTGTTTTTCAGACAGCACGAGAAAAGAGGAGTTTTTCACCTCTAAAATGAGCTCCTAAAATCCCAAAAAAATCACGGTTGCGTTCCTCGCGAAGAGTAGATCAAAATCGACTCTTTAAACGCCTCGATCTGACGCTCCTACGTCAAGATAAAAATCGGAGAAGTCGGTGCTGTCCAAAAACCATCACAGTAAAAAGGGGGGTCAAAGAGGACCTAAAAACTGTGCCAAAAGTACGAAACGGAGCAAAATGATCAACACGGAAATCGAAGCCCTACCTCTTACGGTCGCGCTGCCGCAAAAATCGTCCAAAAATTCCACCTGGTTAGCCCGCAGTGAATTTTCGACGGAACTGCGACGGGAAATGGGCCTAAAAGAAAAATCGTCGCAGTGCGCCGCGTCGCAGATATCTTGCAATCTGTAACTCCTAAAATCCTGAGATTGTAGAGAGAGAAAGAGGAGAGAGAGAGGAAAAACTTTCGTTAGAGGGAGTTTTCTCTGATTCTCTCTCTATGGCCCGCAATTCGAGGTGCAAAGAGAGGGGGGTGGAAATGGCTATTTATAATGGGCCAAAAGGGAATCTCCCACACGGGATCCAGATCCGAACAGGAAACACCAAATTGGCCAACCAGGGTGCGCCACGTGTTGCCCAAACAGGAAACAGCCTGTGCAGGGCCAACCAGATTTTGCCACGTGTCCCACGTGGTGCACAGGGACGGTCCGCGCTCCGGGTCTTCCGGAAAACGTCGGCCAATGGGGGAGCTGCCACGTGCTACAGTCCCCACAGCTTCTAGAAGCCGGCCAGCCAATCAGAGGCTGCCACGTGGCAAGGGCAAGGTTCGGTGCTCCCGGTGCACGCCAGGCCTGTGGACCGCGCACCAGGACCCCTGCCCGCGCCTGCCCGCGCCTGCCCGCGCCGCGCGCCTCCGCATTCCGCCGCTGCCCCGCCGCTGCGCCGCTGCCCGCCGCCGTGCGCCGCCGCCCGCCGCCGCTCGCCGGCGGCCGCCGGCCGCCGGAACAGTAATTCCGGCCGGCCGGTTACTGTTCCGGTGAACAGTGCCGATGTGCCAAAAAATAAAGTGAATACACCATTTTGACCGTTTTCGCGCGCTGAGTCCGATTTCGCCGTCCGTTTCGCCAAATTCTCATCCGAAATTTTGCCGAAGGCTCCCGGAAATTCCCGTTTGCTCCGATTTTCGCGCAGAGTCTATTAAAAATATCTAATTTCGTTTATACAAGCTCCGTTGCACAGTACAAGCTTCCTACAGTCACTATTTAATGTTGTACAGTTCCTGCGGGAGTCCGGATCATCACAACTAGGCTGCACTAGAGTGAGCCCTAGAGTCCCTGTGATGTACTGAGCATGATGCTCAAGCTGCTTTGCTGTTTGCATAAGCAAAAGTAAAAGATTTAGCAAATGGTAGCTTATGTGGGTCTAATTGAACCCGGGGCTGTTTTAGCAACTTAGCGGCTTCGTGGCAGTGAGCCTTTGACTAATTTGAGGTCACTGAACGTGATGCTCACCTTAAAAATGGAAATGGTCGGGTATATTTTTGAAAAATGCAAAGTGGCCTATGTTAGCAAAGGAAACTATGGGCCGAAGTTTTTCTCGGGATTCGCACTGCTACCAAATGGTGAGCACGGTGTCCAGCAAGTCTAGGGTCACCTATTGGTGGTGACGGTTCGTTAAAATGATGCACCAATAATTAATACGAGTGAAAAAGGCCCAAAAATGCGCGTATTTTTGAGATTTTAGAAAACCCTAGGGGTCTAAACGCAAACGTAACCTCATGTGCTGTTTTGGACTGTGTGTCCATGATCTCTAAGCTTTTCGTTAGGGATCCAATGGCTCTCGTTGAGCAGAAATTTCTTATCGGTCCGTAAATTGGCAAAATCGTCGGTTTAACGGCACTCCGGTGTTAATCACGCAATTCGAGGAATACGGCGGTTACGCCTAACTGTCTGATGTTTCCCAGTAGAACTCTGGTTGAGCCAGCGGCAAAGGGTTGATGCCCGTATCTCCCGAAAATCTAAAATGAATTTTCGGGAGGGGTATTTTGGTAAATTTGGCAATGTTTAAGCTTAGGGTTGCGTTTAGCAAACTGTTAATTGCCGAACGGCGGATTTTCGGCGATTGGCGTCAATCTAGAAAAGATCCAGGTTTAAGTTATTTAAGAACAGTGAGTCTGTGGTTTGGGTATGTGTGAGTTGTTCCCTGATCAAAATATATGATTCAGGTTGGCACAGTCTGATTTTAGCCTTTGAGCATTTCGTTGGAGTCAATCGTTCGCCTGCAGACAGGTGGGTTTATCTTCGGTCTGGGCTTTATCATCTCGGTCCTCTGGGATGTCACGCCCCGGGTGTAAACCAGAACCCGAGCTCTCCAATAGATCCGCCGTGCACACGGAATTTCCCATATACACGAAACGCTGGTAACCTACTCAGATATAAGATATACAATAAAAGAGCAAAATATAGAGCTGAACTAAAAAGAACTACATAATATCTCAGACTGAAAATAAAATAAAACTGTAATAAATACACTAAACTCCCAGCTCAACAAAATAATATACCCAGCTGGCCAAAGCCATACCTTAAAATAAAAGTAAACTACTACAGTCTGAGTAAAAAGGGTACAATATCTGTCTAGCAGCAGCTCACAGCCTCACAGGAGATCTATCTACTTAGCGATCCCCTTACCTCGATCAGCTACCGATGGCCCAGCAGCTCCCGCAGAAGACTCTGCAAAACAAAGGGAGAAAAAGAGGAAAAACAACAATGAGGGTGAGAACTACTGTAAGATCAGTAGCCTCCCCTAGTGGGTAAAGCCTCAAACTCCGACGCACCCACTAGGTCTACCAGAGGCGAGAGGGAAAGAAAAGTGGTAAACTATAATGACTGCTGATAAAAGGAAACTACCACTAGTATGCCTCTAAATGCAGTACCGACTAAAATGACCATATGCATGCATTAGTAAACGGTATCTGTCCAAAAGAACCCAATCTAATCACCAATAAAAATCGGTACTGCCTGCTCTGCTGTCTCAAGTATCTGCTGACAGATCGGCACTCACTGACCGGAACTCAGGTCCCGGTACTCACTGGCCGCTGTGTCAATCGCCTACTCCGGAGTGGCACTCGAGGGGAGCGACCCACACGAGTAAAGTAATCATGTCACAAGTATCTCAGTATGGCAGGACTGGATCACGACTATGATCAAAGTGAAAAAACTCATCCACTAATGAAACCCCGATCCCCCAATCTGATGCAAAGATAAACATCCGGTCAACCCCCCCAATGTCCGCGGTCGCCGCAATACCCCACAAGTCCACAATCTGATAAAAATGATCAATATCCGGTCAACCGCCTACTATCCGCAGTTGCCGCAATCCCCCACAAATCCATAATCAAGTACAACCTGTCCCAGACTCCAAAGTTCCGACTACACTATCCCAAACCCCTGCTCGAACCCGAGCAACATGAACTAAAAGTCTATATGAGAAGGAGAAAGGAAACAATCATGGTTTCTCCTAAGTCAAATCCCAATATGATAGTATAGCAATAAATAGTGGCCTATCTAGATGTCCATACAGGCATGCAAATGTCCTCATGAAAGATGAAAAAGAGTGTATCAAATAGTAGTTCCACATGTGTATCAAATAGTAGCTCAGCATAGGTATAATCAACATGCCACAATCACTAACCAACTACACATGTCTATAATCCATGATTCCTAATAAATTGCCAAAGTGGTACCCGCACATAGGGTAGATCATAATGACCCACATAGATAAGCTCATGAATAATATGCTCAAGTATGATTTCCAATAGGGTGTCAAATCAATAATAGTTTAAGGGATTTCTCTAATAGTCCTAGTGAGTAAATCGCAGTAAGAGGTAAGCAACAACCACCCACCTGGTACGGCAACTCCCCAAGCTGTAAAAGATCTCCCAGCAGTCCAGAAACTGTCCCCGGAACCCTAGAATCTGCGAATAACTGCAAAATAACCGAGCCCGACATTATTGGGCCTTCCCCGGAACACACCGTTTGCTGTTTGCAAAACAGCATAGAAAAAGTGAAATTTTCACTTGTGCGCGGTTCTCGAAAAAATCCAGGAAAATTACGGCGGCGATCCTTGCGACGAGTAGATCCAAAACGAATATTTATATGCCCCAATCCGATGCTCGTAGCCCAAGATAGAAAATAAATAAGCCCATGCTGTCCAGAAAATCCATCACAGAAAATAGGGTCAAAAGATGCCTCAGGAACCATGCCAAAAGTTCGAAACGAAGCAAAGTGGTCAACACTAAAATCGAAGCCTTACCTCTTAGGAACACGCTGCCGCAAAAATCGTCCAAAAATACCTCCTGGTTTGCGCAGGGGAATTTTTCGATTGAACTACGACGGAAACGGGCCGAAAATGGAAATCGTCGAAGCGCGCCGCGTCGCAGAGAACTCGCTGACGGCAACTCCAAAAATTCTAAACTTCTTGGAGAGATGGAGGACAGAGAGGGGAACAAGTTTGCTTCAGACCACAAGCTCCCTTTCTCTCTCTAGAACTCGAAAAAAGCAGAAGAAGTGAGGGGGAATGGGCCCATTCAAATTCGGGCTCAACCCCAGATTTCGGGCGCCGGAAAAGGCCAAAGCCCGGCCCACGATCAGCTCCCGGATTCACCCGGGCGCGACACGTGTCCGCCGAACAGCGGACAGCAGCGCCCGCGAATCGGGCGCTACCGCGTGGCCCACGTAGGACAGCGCACCAGCGGCGCCGACCAGTGGCGGGACGCCACATGGCGCACGTGGGCGGCGCCCCGCCAGCCACGACAGCGGCGCCCGCTAACCGCCGCCCGACACGCCCGCGGGTCTTCCGCCACGCGTGCGTACGGCCGCGATGCCGCGCTCTCGCGTGCGCGCCGCACGCGTGAGCCGGCGAATCCGGGGCCGCCACGTGGCGCGCCCTTCGTGGACCACAAAGCGTGAGCCGGCCAATAACAGGCTGCCACGTGGCATCCCCGCCGGTCCACGGCTCCCCCGTGCACCAAAATACACTGTAAACTTCCCGGGGTCCCTTTTTTGGGCGTCCGGACTCCGAAGAATACAAGTAAATAGCCGTTTTCAAGTGTTTTTCCGCGCTAAATCCAAATACGGCCTCCATTAAGCCTAGATCCATTCCAAAATTTCAATAAAAGCCGTCGGAAGTCAGGCTTGATCCCAAATCCTCACTGGGTCCGTCCAACGTGTCCATTTGACATGTCACGGGCCCGACACACCAATAATAGGTGTTTCATCATCACGCATCACGGAATAACTGCACGGGAACCTGGGCCACTACATGGGGTATCGTAATTGGTCGGACCTCTGTTCTTGTGGTAGCCTAGTTTTCATTATTGAGCCTGCTCCTTTTTGCTTGATCATTATCAGTTTTATTGCTATGCCTGATCGATTATTAGCTCGCTATCAGTTTATGCTTCTCAGTATATCTTGGACTTTTGCCATGCCTGATTGGTCATTAGCTAGCATTTATATACTATCATGCTGATCAGTATATCTCGATTATTCCTGGACATATGCCATGTGCGATTGGACATTTATTATATCTTGCATTCAGTATTGCATGAGTTGAGATCAGTTTTGGCTTTCAGTTATTGCATCCCTGTTAGGATTTTCGGCTTGTTGCCGATTACCCGGTCTATGGACCGTGAGCTTGAGCATTCGCATGATGATCGCCCGCATTGTTGTACTTCACGAACATCAGCGGGGTCGCGCCCCGTGTGTATGTTCTTTACCGGTAAAGTGGTATGGTGATGCACCCGTGACCCCCAGGTTAGTGCCCAAGGGTGCCGGAGTGTTGACTCCCAGGTTAGTGCCCGAGGGTGCCAGGGTATGTCAGCCAAGTTGGTGCCAGGTTAGGCGTTTTCCCTGAGGTCTATTTGACCAATATGGTGGCTATAATTGGGTAATTGTTGGTTCTATCATTGATGCATAATTGCCTGTTCAGCATGCTTTCCTTCATATATTATGATTGCTCAGTTTTATTCAGTACTTATATCAGCATGCTCCTATTATGATCTATATCTGCTTTGCCTATCATTTTGATTATCCGCACCATGATCTATATTATGCTTACCTATCATGACATCTTACTATCCGCTAGTTATTGTATGCCAGTAAGGTATGATTTGCTATTTCTCAGCTCGTCGTGCCCACTGGGATACACTGTCGATGTATCTCACACCCTCTGGGTGACCATTTTTCAGGTCGGTCGGGTGTTGGGATGTCGGGACGTGTTGGAAAGGTTCCGTGATAGCAAACGACCCTTGGACAGCCGTTGTACTTGTATCATTTGTAAATCATGTAATTTAATTGTAAAGTTATTGTAATAAGTTGTTATATATTGTAATTTTTTATAGAGTAGAACGTAGTATAGACTACTCTGATATTGACTGCAAGTGCTGAGCCGTGCATGTATAGAAAAGGCTCAATCCAATGGGGATTGGAAATTTTCTATACATGTGGCGATCTGTCGTGCCCTGGCTGGTTTTAAACTCTGATTAAAAAAAAAAAAAATTAGACTCTGTTTTTCGAACTCGGGGCATGACACATCGATACTAAGTATTGGCCGGCAATACGACCAACCATGAATCGAGGGTCCAAAAGCCCAAAAGGCGCGTGCAAACATTATTGAAGTACTCGTCACTCTTATAGTTTCAATCTTTGTAATAGTTGGAATTTGTTGTTTCTAACATTGAAAAATATCTAGGAAGGTCACAATATGATTGCTCCCAACTACCGTATATAATTTGTAATGCTTTATTCCATGCCCGCCAAGCCTTACTATATGAAATGGTAACGTGGAACTCACTCCGAACTCGGGTTTGAATTTCTGTAGGACTCATAGCAAGCCTTGCCTTCATTGTGGGTAGTATACGTTGACATATAAAAGAAGATGTACAATTCCGATGCATTGTATTCAAAATAGGAATCATGCATGTATGTGGTCCTTTATAAGTCCTTATTTTAAAATGTGATGAACCTTTGGGTCGAGAGGCATGTATTCTCCATGGGCAAGAATTGACCAAACATCTCATAGTATATCTACTTGTATTTGATTTAACAACTCTAAGTTGCACATTATGTTCAATGTGTCATCGATTCAAAGCATTCACTAAGGACATTTTGTCAAAAAATACCCGATCTTTTCGTTGATCATCACTTGGAGGACATTGATCAATGTTTTGTTCAACAACGGTTTGATGAATTAATTCATTACTCAGTAGAAAACACTGTCGGTGATCTTCAAATTCTTCGAATTCTATCGGGTCATCCACATCATCGTTGTTGGCAAATGAATTTTCAATTAATCCATTCAATACCTTCATCTTGCATGGCGCATGTGAGAGAATTTAAACCGCCATCATGATCAAAATCCATAGATTGTGGGATATCGTCACTATCATCATCTGTAGAGTCCATATCAGTTTCACTTACATGCTCATCGTCACTTTTATTTATTTGCTCATTATCACTTTCCATTACATCCTCATTTTTATTTATATTTCTCACTTCCCAATCAGTGCATTCTCGATTACTAGATGATGAACCTTCATATAGATTATGATGGATAGTTGACCTGCAAAGGTATTTATGATTAACTATTCGAATCTATTTTGATTTTATGTAATTAAATCATATAATCACTTACCGCTCATCAACTCCACCGAATAAAGATAGATCCACAGTAGTATATGGTAATGATGTTCTCACTGGCACACATGAGACTTCAGGCACTATGTAATACTTATAAAGTCTAAATTATTCATTTTCCGCACCTATACTAATAAAGGATAAAGATTGAAATACATTAGTTGAATAGTTTTTCATACCTTGATGTACGAATTCGTTCAAGATCGACATAATCTCTTTAGTAATCACTATTGCGCATTCTCGTGGAGTAAACAAAGGTTAGACGGTTACGTGTCGTCAACACTTACTTCTCTACGTATACTTTTACGCAACCCTGAAATTGGAAAAAACTAATTACATATACAATCCCATGATCACTTGATATGTCAAGTAATTCCCATTCATTAGGTCCTATTGGACATCGAACAGTTATGCGTAGACGGAACTCCGCTTGATCATAATTAGTGACCTTGTATATTTCTGCTTCGAAATCCCGAAATGTGATGTCGTAGCGAATTCCAATTAGTTTTTTATAGTCACCAATGTATTGTGGTATATTATTGTTCACGACTAAATTTTTGTTCCAATGAACATTAAACGGAACACATTCACGAGACATAATGATGTACTAAAAAAAATAATAAACAATATAACATTCGTCAGTTAGATTTTTGTTGAATTAAGTTATATAACATTCCAACAGTAATTTCTACTTAAGTTATATACTAATAAATAATATAATGTACCTCTCACTTGAAATTACAAGTGAGAGTTACATGCGAAGCTAGGTTAATGGCCTTCAACCGACATGCGAAGTTTTCTCGAATTACCAAAGATAAACAGGTGTATAATATAATAATGTAAATTAAATAACAATATACAACTAAAATTTACCAAAGTTTTATCGAATTAAATAACAATATAATAATGTAAATTAAATAACAATATATATAATGCAAAATTAAATTTTACCGAATTGCGGCTCGTCAGGGCGAGTTTCGTGGGAGGATGAGAGAGAGCTAGAGAGTGTTCTGTGGGAGAGGGAGGGTGAGAGAGAGCTACAGAGAGAGAGTGTGTGTGTATGCGGACAGAGAAGAGAGAGAGAGTGCGGAGAGAGAGAGAGAGAGAGAGAGAGAGAGAGAGCTAGTGGGAGAGAGAGAGAGCAGAGAGAGATTTCTACTGAGGCGGCGGCGGTGACGGCCGTGGTGAGAGAGAGAGAGAGAGAGAGAGAGAGAGAGAGAGAGAGAGCGCTAGTGGGAGGGAGAGAGAGGGCTACTGGGAGAGAGAGAGCAAAGAGGAGGAAGAAGAAAAAAAGAAAAAGGGGCTCGGCTCGGGATATAAGGGCAAGAACACAAGGATTCATTCCCCATGTTTAAACACGAAAATTCATTTCCCGTGTTTAAACACGGAGAATAATTCCCCGTGTTCAACTTGTGCCATATTCGATTCCCCCCGTCCATGTGGCGGCACACGTGACGCACAGTTGGCACTCATAGTGCTATTTTTGTAAATATAAATTTTATAAGGTAATTTTTAAAAATACAAATTTTCACAGGGTCATTTTCAAAAAAGCCCTTTTTTTTATAAATCTTTAGATCATTATTATTTTAATGATAAGCAACTACACTCTATTGTTTAAAAAATAAAAATAAAAATTCGAAAGCTAATGAATAAAAAAAATTATTTATATATAATTTTTTATTAATACTTTTTAAAAATTAATATATTTTATATAATATATTTTTAAATTTTTTAAAATTAAAATTCTTACTTCGTCCCTCACTATAGTAATACTATATGTGTGTCCCTCACTATAGTATGTGCACGAGAAGTTTATAAGTGTATCTCTTATCCTCTAAATTTTTTATAATTAAGATCACTGTGCTATTTTTATAAATTATTAAATTTTTTTCTAAAATGTACCCTTCTGCATGAATTGTGCGGATAGCATTTTCCATGGCCGAATTGGTCAACTGCTTTACAAATCCAAAATTAAAAAAATTAAAAAGAAAAAAAATACAAAAATTGAAAAGGAGTGGTACTTTGTGCAAAAAGACAGTTCTTTCTCACATGCTTTCCCTTCTCTCCCATTGATCCAACTGACACAGTGCACGTTCCACTTTCTCTCTCTTCTCTCTATTCTCTCTCATTTAAAATAACCCCTAATCCTTCCACCCATGAAATGGGCCTTCTCCACTGTGAACTCCATTCCATCTTCACCATCCAACAATGTCGCTCCTCTCTCTCCCCTCCTCCCACATCCCAATCCCACCCAATCCTCAGGTGAAAATCACAAACCCTCACTCTCTCTCTCTCTCTCTCTCTCTCTCTCTCTCTCTCTACCAATCGGTTCTTCTTCAATTCGTGATTACTCTTTTTTTTTTTTTCTTCTTTATTGCGTGTCTTGTGTAGTTCGATCTCCGGAGCGAAACCGTGTTGGGATTTGCTTCGCAGAGGTCGGGGAATCGGCGGGTTTTCGTCGCAGGTTTCGGCGGCCAGCGAAAAATTGCTGGGAATGGATGGAGTTTTGTTGGTGGGTCGAGATTGGAGCTGCGGACGACGGTTGTGAGAATCAGTAGCTGCAGAGGAGGGTTTAGCCCTTCGGCTTCTTGTAAGTTTTTTACAACCAAATCTTAAATTTTTATGGGTAAATTTGTTAGAGCCATATGAAATTTTGCTCGTCGTCTTATTATTTAAAGTTCAGAAATTTTTTGGATAAATTGCACTTTTGGTGCTCAAACTATAAGGGGTGTGAAATTTTGTCTCTTAAATTTTAATTTATTGCGATGTCTGGCTCGAACTTTTTGCATTGTTCAAATTTTCAATTGACTAAATAATTTTTTTTTGAAAAAAAGGTTGCAAGCTTCCCGGTTCATTCACGAAGAAAGTAAACTTGACTATAGGAGTGTGGCAAGCAGGCCTCGAAAAGTAGTGCGGACCCAAAAAAAAGAAAAAGAAAAAAAGTTAAGACGGTCGATTAGTTGGCTAATTATTGACAAATTGTTGGTGTAGAAGTGAGCAGCATTTAGATTATTGTTGCAGCATATTCATTCTGCATTAATAATTTGTCAATATTTAGTCAACTAAATTGGATTGTGGGTAGAGCCGGCAAATGATTGAGCCGGCTCGTGTTCAACTCGCGTTCGGCTCGGTAATCGGCTCGCTTGAGCTCGACTCGAAATTAAATGAGCTGAGCTTGAATAGAAAAAAAAAAACTCAAAATTTATTTCAAATTTATTTCAAGCGGAGCTTGAGTAGTACTGGGCTCGTTCGAATTAAGCTCGAAAAGCTCGAAAAGCTCGAATATATAAATTAAAAGTATATATATATATATATATATATATATATATATATATATATATATATATATATATATATATATATATATATATATATATATATATATATATATAATATGTATTTTAATTATATCTACATAGAATTTAGGTTAAGCGCCATAGATACGGACACGGGACACGGGACATAACTCGAACACGGCGATTCGGTAACTTCTAAAAAATTAGGACACAGACACGGTATGAACACAAATATATATTATTAATATAATAATATATATTTATTATATATAAAATATAATTTGTCGTAAAATATTATTATATATATATTTCTCATACGAGTAAAAGTTTATAAAATTTTTCACTGATAGTTCATATATTTAAAGAAATTTTTTTTTCCACCTTACGTAATTTATTTATATTGTTCAAAAAATATTTATATATATACTTATCAAAAAATTAAAATATTTATTATCTTACATTATATATGCATAATAAAATAAAATAAAATAATATATATACTTTTTTAATTGTATGCGCTATGGATCGGTATTGAACGCGCATCCAAAAAGTGTCCACATCGGACACAAGTCCGATACGGACACACGAGTGTCCGACACGGACACGCGAGGCTTATAGAAGTGTTCGTGATACATAGATAAAAATAACTCAATGCGGAAAATAAAAATGTACGCAAGAATTTTTACGTGAAAAACTTCAATCGAGGAGTAAAAAACCACGGGATCGATCACACAAAAAAATCCACTAAGATTAAAACACGTACAAGGTGATGTAACACACACTACAACTCAACCTTTTCCATACGCTTTAAGTAGATTTTCTCCGCAGTCCTCAATGCGTCTTGATCACACGATTTGCGTCCAACTTCGAATCCACGAAGTCCAACGTCGAATCCACGACGTCAAACCGAATCTACGGTCTTCACCAATATAGCACGAGTCGATCACACGAAAGTGCCTAATTCCGAATCCACGAAGTCAATAGCACCTTGAATCACAAGGCTACGCGAATCCACGCGCCAATATTCTTTTCGGAAATCGTTGTTTGTTTATTGGTGGTGATGGAATTGAATACTTAGATAATCATAGATAGACAAGAAAACACCGTCTAAGTATTCATCAATTTGATTTTACAAGAAATAGAGAGTTTGAAAAAATCATAGAATTAAATTGATCAATATAGAAAAAGAAACAAGAAATAGAATGTGTTTTCCTTTCTATTCTATATGTAGATTATCTTCTATTTATTTTTCCATTACCCGAGAAGTTGATCTTAGGATCTATTTATAGGCTAGAAATCGTTTGGAAAGAGATAAGAATTAAAAACCGTCTTAACAAATTTTTTTCCGCACGGCGGTCCGGACTGGAATTAGTCCGATCCAGACTGTCGTCACAGTTAAGAAAATTTTCAGAAATATGGTTCGGGGTCCGGACTGGATGAGGTCTGATCCGGACTGATTCATGCGATATACAAAAAACAATGTTCGGGGTCTGGACTGAAAAAGGGTTGATCCGGACTGAAATTGCGCATGAACCAAATCATGTTCGGGGTCCGGACTGGATCTGCCTGATCCGGATCCAGAACACTAAAATTATCCAGTTTTTGATTTTTTATGCCTTGAAAATTTTTCCAAGTATTTCTAAACTATAAGAATGTATTCAAATCACCAAAAAATATTTAGTTGAACGTATCTGCACATTTTGAATCCATTATTCTTGAGATTGATGTATGTGATTGACAAGTTTTCAACTTCAATCTTCAATACTCAAATAACTTCATAAAATATGCCAATACAAAAATCCTTAACAATCTTCCCTTTTGGCAGTTTCGTGACAAAATATATAATCCACAAAAAATTAAAGAAAAATAATTTTTGTTGCTATCACCATACAACAAAAATACGCATGAACGATCCAAATAAATGTAAATACAAGAGTAAACTCCTAATACAAACTCTAGATTTAGAAACAACTAGGAGTTTTCAAATCTTGTACTCTCTGCAAAAAAAATAATTCTTGACAAAAAGAAATCATAAATATTTCAAGAATTTAATCAATAAGCAACCAGAGAGTTTATACATTAGGTATTAGATATGCACAAATATAAGCATTCAAATCCTCATATCAAAATATTCAATAAGTTCAGATTGTTCAATGTTCGAAACTTACCTGTTTCAGTTCAAGTTCAAATTGTTCACTCACTTGTTAGCAGTTTATTTATATACATGCTCAAATTGTTAGTGAGTTAGTGTTCAGAGCTAGTATCAAAGTTCTCATGATCATCCCCTTTTTTTTGTCAACGAAAAAGTGACAAATGATGAGAGGAAGAGATCTCTAACTGCACATGCAGAGTAATGCAAATAAAAAATAAAAGTGCCATGCATGCAAGTGAAAGAAGAAAAAATTGTTCTAAAAAAAAAAATTTACTTAGAGTCAGAGTCCTCAGAGCTGTTGCATCCAAGCTTTGTGAAGATCTTCTTGACTAGCTTTGTCAGCGTCGAATATTATTTCTTCAAATCCAGCGAACAGCCGTGATTCGTGCCAAGTCAAGTGAGATGCGCTCATGCTCAAGGGTTATCCGCTCTTGTTCCGACGAGAGCCGTTGTTGCTCTCGATAAATTGAAGTTACAGAGGCCTCATCTTCTGAAGTCTCAAAAATTCCTGGCGCTGTTGGTGCTGCTGCTGTTGCTGCTGCTGGTGATGCTTTTGCTGTTGGTGTTGGTGTTGATGTTGATGTTGTTGTTGTTGCTGCTGGTGCTGGTTGAGAGGAGGTCGAAGGTCGCTTGCCTTTTGGTGGAGTCAGGGTCTCATCTGGTTGGCGAGGGAGAGACTTCACAATTGTAGAGTTATTAATTGTTCCCAAGCTGTGCATATATGTGGACGAGCGAATGTCCACGTCAAATTTTCTTAAAATCAGCATGATAATCATTGGGAACGGAAGTCCCTCCGTAGGATGTGGGTGCTCCACATACCGAGCCATCCTCGACATGATGAGATATGGAATATTTATGTTCAAACCCCGAGCAGCGTTAGGATGCCCGAATTTCCTGCCGAGCGTGTGTCTGGCATGCATATGCCATCCACCACAGTCTTCCACACAATCGACGTCATAATCTGACTCTTCATGTAATGTGTTCCATCCAGTTGAGCAGTCATACCTAACACCTCTCCAATCAACTGAGGCGTTATCTTGAGCTTTGTGTTTCGGACCGCGGTGTGAAACTCCATTGGTCCGCCTTCTTGTTCTTGAAGCTGATGAGCACATGTGTAAAAAGTTTTGACAAGATGTAAACAATATCCAGTGGTCTCTTGAAACTTGCAAATTTGCAAAAAACCGGCTCTTTCAAACAAAACACCAAAGGCCGCAGAGCGATCTCTGAGAGCCTCAACATTCACATGACGTTCTCCTATACATTTTCTATTCCCAAAATCTTTCATTCTCTGAGGTTGATGTGAATAAAATCCTCAGCAGGTGGAGGTGGCACACTCGCAAGTGGCTTCTCGATGTGAATCCCGCCGCCTCGCGTTTTCTTTCTCGCAACACTCTTTTTCTTTGTGGAAATTGATTCCCTAGGGGCTTTCCCCTTCTCGACAGCAGTGGGAGTTGTTTTAGCTTTCGCTGAAGCTGGGGCTTTGCCCTTTGAAGCAGAAGAACCTTTTGCTGCTGCTTCAGTTATTTGTTCCCATTTTTCGGATTCGGTCTCTGATTCATCTAGGGGAACAAAATCAGCTTCATCTTGATCCTTCCTTGCTCGTTTCAACTTGTTCGTGACCTTTGTGCTCACAAGAGCAGTGATGAAAACAATGAACCACCCAAAAACCATCTTGAAGAAATTGTCGAAAATCTCTCATGTGAGCAAGAACTCCAAAATACATGAAAAAAATATTTAATTCCAAAAATTTGAAAAAATATACACAAATAATCCTTATCTCATGTAGAAGTTAGGAATCAAGAGAGATTTGCAAAAGGAATTTTAAATATAGATCAATTCCATGATTTTCAAAAATTCCAAAAATATGCCCTAAGTCTGAAATTTCAGAAATCGAAGCCAAAAGATCCATTTAGAATGTAAATAACAATTATAGAAAGGTTTCTTAGGCATCCAGAGTTCAATTTATGCAAAAAATTTCAGAGAAAAACATCAAATTGAGTTATAGGCATGAATTTCATCTCTTTTTCAAGAAATAAGCAAAAATTGTGAATAAACCGAGATTTGATTAAAGAAACTTACCTTGATCGATGAAAAACCAAGATTAGAGGTAAGCTAAGATCTTCTAAACTCTAGAGAGAGCGAGAGGAGGCTTAAACAAACTTACAAAGAGAAAGAAAATTCAACCCTTTCGTTTCTATAAAAGCCCTAGCGCGCGGTCCGGATCGGCTCGGGAAGTCAATCCGGATCGGCTTTATGCGTAGAATCCCATCGTTTGGGATCCGGACTGACTGACCCGAGTCCGGACTGCCTGCAATTTTTTCTTCGGAAATTTTTTTTAAAAAAAATTTAGAAAATCCAGAAAAAGTATGTAAGCATTCTTGCATATCAACTTTATACAAAATGTACCATTTCATATAAAAAAAAATAGATTATAAGAAATCTATCAAAATATCTCAAATTATGAAACAAAAATTTATAAAAATTAAAACCTCTAAAATTGAGCAAGTTCAAAACATCAATCACGATCTAATGAGTAATGAATTTATCAAATCATCAATTGAGCAAAGAAAATGAACCACCAATATCGATAGATGTTTGAAATCCTTAATAAGTTAGATAATTTTCTTTACTCAACAAGTTTTAGGGAGTGGCTCTTTGAGCATCTTTCAAAAATTCCACCTTATACCAACCTTGGAATCATTGAATAAATCAAATATTCCATTTAGTATTGATTTAAGATAATCATTAACACTATGCTTTTCAAAAATATGTGGTAGCTGCACACACTACTCGGACGACCGAGGTGGTAGCTCTTTCTTCCATGTGGTGGTAGTTTTCACACTCCACTTATGGATGTAACTCTTTTCACATCTTATGAGCATAAAAAACTAAAAATACTCTCCCTCAATTGGCTATTAATTATGTAAGATATTAAGTATTCAACCAAAAATTGATCTCGTGTTAATACTTATTTCAATCATAAAATAAGATAAAAACAATACCAAGAGATCATTGAGTGAGGTAATGACTTTGATCAATTAAAGATGAAATAATTGATATAAATGATCATTGCATCAAATGAGTTATAATGATATTCAAATCATAATAAATTTCTCAAGATATGAAAGGTTGCAATTAAAGTCAATATTGCTAATGCTCTGTTAATATTCTAAAATGCATATATGCAAACAAAAAGAACAAAAACACAAAATAAAATCTAACCTAAGCAAAGGTTCAAAAACTGTTATTTCAAAGAAAGCATACCAATTGCTTTTCGCAAATGAATAAAACAATTTTGATCCAAAGGTTTTGTCAAAATATCGGCTAGTTGATCATCAGTTGAAACATATAAAATTTGCAAAGTATTTGATTCAACTAGTTCTTTTAGGCCCCGTTTGGTTCGGGTATAAATTTAAGAGGTATAAATTTTTTTATACCTGGGATAGCTTGCTATTCCGGGATAATCAAGTATAAAAGTTAAATTGCGTTTGGTTCAAAAGTTGGTATTCTCTGGAATAAAAAAAATTGTGTTTGGTTAAAATTATGGGATAGTGGAGAATAGTGGAAAGAGATGATAAATTTTTTATCAAAATGCCAATTTTGCCCATACCTTATATATATATAAATTAATTTTAATTATTATAAATTAATTAAAATGACAATTTAATTGTTAATAAATTATATCTTACCTAAATAAAATAATTTTTTATATTTTATAGTATATTTTAGTAAATAATAATTAGTAAACAAAATTAATAAACATAATTAGTAAACAAAATATAAAATAATTTTTTATATTTTATAGTATATTTTATTAAATAAAATTAGTAAACATAATTAGTAAATAGTATATTTTAGTAAATATAGTCTCAGATAGGAAAGTAAGCTAAAGTAAAAAAAAAAAAAAATTCCATTCGTTGCCATTAGGTATAAACCTTATTCCAGGGGAGAGGTGGAATAGAAATTAACGGGTCATCCTGGAATAACCCATTAAGCTGGGAATATTTTAAACCTTTATCCCTATGTTTTTTTTCTCTTGTTTGGCAAGAATTGGGGGATAAAGGGGGTTATTCTCTCTTTATCCCCCAACCAAACAGGGCCTTAGAAAATAATATTTTAGTTCAATGTGTTTTGTTCTCGATTGCAACATAGGGTTTTTAGAAATATTGATGGCACTGGTGTTGTCACACAAAATAGTTACCGAGGTCGCTGGAATCCGAAAGTCACTCAATACGCTTTTCATCCAAATCAATTGAGTTGAGCAACTTCCTGCAGAAATGTATTCCGCCTCGGCAGTAGATAGAGCAATGCAGTTTTGCTTTTTACTATGCCATGCAACAAGACAATGGCCAAGATAAAAGCATACTCCACTAGTGCTTTTCCGATCATCCACCGATCCAGCCCAATCGGCATCCGAATATCCTATTATGTTAAGAGATGTGCCCATAGGATACCAAATTCCAAAATTAATTATAGTTTGACGTGTACCGCATGATCCTTTTCACTGCTTTCAAGTGAATTTCTTTCGGTACAGATTAATATCTCGCGCAAATTCTCACACTAAAGGAAATATCCGGGCGACTAGCTGTAAGGTAGAGTAGACTTCCAATCATGCTTCTATAAAGTTTTTCGTCTACACTCTCTTCGTGAGATTTACTTTCTAAACTCTTATTGTTAGTTCCCATAGGAGTCGAAAATTCTTTAAAATTTTCCAATCTGAATTTTTTGACCAACTCCTTCACATACTTGGATTGACATAGATGAATTCCGCCATCACACTGTTTTACTTGTAATCTAAGAAAATATGTAAGCTCGCCCATCATGGACATTTCAAATTCACTTTCCATCGTTTCCGCGGACTTTGAAGCATCCTTGTTTGTTGTAGCACCAAACACAATATCATTTACATAGATTTGTGCCACAATGAAGTTGTTCTAAAAATACTTCACAAAGAGTGTCCGATCGGCTCCCCCTCGAGTGTAGCCCTTTTCCAAAAGATATTTCTTTAATCTTTCGTACCATGCTCGCGGAGCTTGTTTTAGTCCTTAAAGAGTCTTTTTCAATCGAAAAACGTGGTTTGAAAGTTTATGATCAATGAAACCTTTCGGTTGAGCTACATAAACTTCTTCGTTTAAAAAATCATTTAAAAATGCGCTCTTAACGTCCATTTGAAAAAACTTGATTTTAAAATGACAAGCGATTGCGAACATGATCCGAATGGACTCGAGACGGGCAACCGGGGCGAATGTCTCATCAAATCTATGCCCTCAATCTGTGAGTAGTCTTGAGCAACCAAACGTGTTTTGTTCCTCACAATGGTACCATCTTTATTTTTTTTCTTCTTGAAAATCCATTTAGTACCAATTATGCTTTGTTGCTTAGGGGGCTTCGTTAATTTCCAGACTTTGTTTCTTTCGAATTGATTAAGCTCTTCTTGCATTGTTTCAATCAAATAATCATCTTGAAAAGCTTCATCAACATTTTTCGGTTCAATCATGGAGACATAACATTCAACTCCACATTTTAACTGTCTCCGAGTTCGGATTCCTCCACGTGGATCTCCAATGATGTTCGATTCAGGATAGTCCTTGGAGATACGAAGAGTTTGAGATACGGGAGTACTCGATAAGACATGTGATGAATCTTGTTCAGTGGATGGACTTGAAGTATCATGAGATGCATCAAGATTATCAAATTTATGATGCACAGATGTAACATCATCAACAATTAATTCATCTTCGAAAGACATATCAAGAGTAGATTTATTAGAAGAAAAATGAGAAGCTTCATCTACTTTAACATTTATCGATTCTATCACCGTCTTAGAATTAAGATTGTATACTCGATATGCTCTACTATTCGTAGAATAACCAGAAAAGATTCTTTCGTCACTACGAGAGTCGAATTTTTCAAGATTTTCACGATTACGTAAAATGTAACAACGACTCCCGAAAATACGAAAATACTTGATATTTGGTTTTCTACTAAACCATAGTTCATATGGAGTATTTAAAGTACCCGGGCGCAAATAGATTCGATTGATCACATAAACCGCGGTGTTAACTGCTTCAGCCCAAAAATACAAAGGAGTTTCGGCTATGAAGCATAACACGCGCCATCTCTTATACAACTTTATTTTTGCGCTCGACTACACCGTTCAGTTGCGGTGTATAAGGTGCGGAGAATTTATGTTTTATGCCGTTTGAAGAGCAAAAATTAATGAATTTTGAATTTATAAATTCTCCACCTCTATCACTGTGAACACGAACAATCTTTTCATTTTTCTCAAATCATACTCCGATGACAAATATCATGAAAAGAGTCGAAAATATCCGCTTTTGAAGTATCCACGGTTTTTCCTTTGAGTCGCTTTTAGTGTGTGTGATTTTGCATATTCTTCGCTTTTATTGATTTTATCGGTTTGGGTTTTCATGTTGTAAAGCTCGTTAAACAGAGAACGGCGGTGCAATCGGCTCGAAAATTCGACGAATGGATCTTCCGGTAGAATTTTTCAAAGTTAATGGGTGGAAAAGGATTTTTAAATACCCATTAATGATTAATAGTGTTTTAAAATCCGTGCCGATGTAGGAAGGGTTTTCCGAAAATTTTGGCACACAAATCGAGGAAGAAACGGTTAAATAAAAGATAAAAGTGGTTATAAAAGATAAAAGTAGTTACAAAAGATTAAATCGGTTATTATTGTTACAACCTCTCTTATAAATACTAAGGAACAGGTGATCGGTTTCACCTTACACATTAGAGAGGAGAAAGAAGAAAATCTAGTTTTTTTGCTTTTAGAGAGAGAGAGAACCTTGTCTTCTTCCTCATTGTGCGCGCCAAAGATCGGGAACGGAACCGCGGTTATCATCGGAGACCGGAGGAGGAAGCACCGTTACCGTCGGAGATCGGAGATAAAAAATCGGGTCCGGGCATCGTATCGTCGTCCCCGTCGGCAAAGAGGTTGGATCCTGGCTTTTCGTCATTATTCTTGTTGTTTTCGTGAGGTTTTCGTACTTTTGTTTGGGTTTCTTGGGAATTTCCGTCGGAGCATGGGAGTTTCAACGGGAGGCCGCCGCCGCCGTCGGTTTAGACAGGAGGCCGCTGCCGCCGTTGTGTTAAACGGGAGGCCGCTGCCGCCGTTACCATGTTAGCGAGGTCGCCACCGCAGTTGCCGTTGTCGCAGGGTTATCGCCGGAGCCGAGGAGGGCAAAAAGGCAAGGTAAAAGAAAAAAAAAAACAACAAAAGGGGCAGTACTGTTCATCTAGCCCGGCCCATTTAGGCGCGGTCCACGCGCCTGGCGTGCAGTCGGCGCACTGGTCCCGGTCCCCTGTGGCGCACCCGCTGCGCCCTGCTCCCTGTACGGCCTGGCCCAGCAAGCACGGTCCACGTGCTCGGCGTGCACCTGGTGCTCGCGGCCGCCTCTTCCTGGTGTGAGCCCGGCTCACGCGCCCGCTGCACCGGCCCGGCCCACTTGCGCGGTTCACTTGCAGGGCGTGCGCTTGGTCCACGCCGCCGCCGCTTCCTGGCCTGAACCCGGTCCACACCTGGGCCCGTGCACCAGCGCCCAGCCCAACAGCCTAGTAACCTTTTTCAACGTGGGTTTCGGCCCGTTTCGCTCCGTGTTTGAGTTTTTGGGGCTGTTTGGCCTCCGCCGTTGTTGGGATTGGTTGGGTTTTTTGGCCGTCGGATTTTCAATTTGAACCACGATGTACGGATTTTAATGTGGGCTTGGGTTTCCGTTGACGGAATTGGTTTTCGGTTGCGATGTTCTCGCCGTTTTCGCCGTCGGAAGCTCGGGTTGACATACGATTTACGAAATTGTGTTACGGGTGTGTTTTTAACGATGGTTTTTGGTGTAGTTTTCGTCCGGTCAAGGTTAAGGAGTTTCGGAAGGGTTTTTGAACATCCTTTTCTTCGTCGGTAGAAGTGGGTAACCAAAACCAAGGTTGGGGATGTTGTTGAACGGTGGTGTTCAACCCTCCTCTTCCTTTTGTTGTTGTTTTCGATATTGCTATTTTAAAATAACAGGAAGGACATTGTCACGGCTATTGTGACGGAACGGTACATACGTAAAGGACATGAACGGAATTTCTATGACTTATTGGTTCATTTCGTGAGTATGGGATCGTGAGGTGAATCATGATTTATTCCACGAGTATGGGATTGTGAGGCATTCCGCGACTATTTTCACGAGTATGGGATCGTGAGACTCATGGCGTTGTCACGTACACCAGCAGTTTGGCCACCGCAAGGGTGTTCTTTTCCGGAGAAGTGGTCTGAAAATATGGCCCGTGATCCCTACGTCAGTCAGGCGGGAGGGACCAGAGATGAGTATGTTTATTGTTTCTTAGGTTTCGAATGGGGAACCAGGAAAAACGGTGTGGATGACTTGGGAGTTCGGTTTCCGGTTTGATGTCCTGTTTATTTTATTGTACTTATCTTTTGGCACTTGAGCATCGTTTTATTCGTTTTCTTTCCTATGTTTTTGTCACTGACTCCCACCGTGTGACAGGTTCGGACGGGGACGGGGAAGAGGCTTTGGATTGGGAGTGATTCGATTCTTCGTCATTTTGGTGACATTTTACTCTTCCCTTTTGATCATTATATTTGGTTGATACTATTTGCATGAGACATGGACATTGTGTGATGTGGATGCTTTGTGATGTGGATGTGGGACATATGGACTATGTGGATGGATAATAGTCTTTTGGATTTGGTTTTATTATTGTGTGATTGTATGTGGAATGTGGAGGTTTTCAAAGTGATAAAATGGTTGCGAAATCTGTTTTCAAACTGAGTGTCGGGTAGGCACTGTTTTTAACTTTGTGGTTTTATCCTTTCAACTTGGAGTATGCCGTATGGGCAATATTCTTTTGTATGAATCCAAAGACTAGCTTATCTCTTTATTTAGCACCTTGTGTATGTAAAACTGGTTGTGGTTAATGTATGTATTTTGTGCGACGCCGTACATATACAGAGGAGATTCTGTTCGTTTGTGTAGAGAGATCTTGTATATGTGGCGGTTTGGGCATGTGCCGAGAGGAAAGACTTTGAAAAAAAACATAGGGCCGTTTTCCGCTGTTTCAAACCTCTCCCGGGGCGTGATAGATTAAATGGTATCGGAACAAAAGGGCATTAACCACGCAGTTTTCTTGTTTTCGTTGTGTGCATATGTCCAACATCCATGGTATTTGTTTACTCATGCGGATTAACCAATGTAATAACCAAAGTCCCTAGTCACATAAGAGTGTGGGCTTCAGAGTCCCTTTGTCGATTTTGGTGTTAGTCGCTTTATCGGCTTTTGCTCTGTTTTGTTGTTTGTTGTTTGTCGTTTGCACAGTTTTGGTGTCGATCGTTTTAGTTGCTGACCCCTTTGATTATGTGTACAGAGTATGGTTCGTACCGTCGGTAGATGGAGGAGGAGGGGATGAGGCGAGGCCGACTGTTGTCGAGGCCCGTTGGTCGCAGAGAATCGGTTGCTTCGACAGCAGGTCCAGGATTTATCGGGGCAGTTGTCGGCGCTCACCGAGTTAGTACAGCAGATAGCGCGCCAGACGGCGACATTGTCTACTGCTATCCAGTTTCCTACTCCCGAGTCAGTTTTACCTGAGGCGAATGCGCCGAGAGCAGGTGGAGACGATGATACACGTACTCAGACTACTACGGTGAGGGCTTCAGCGGTTCCGACGTCAGCGCCTCCGGATGTTCCTTTACCAGCTGCTCAGGGGCCGATGCCAGGAGCTCCTTTTAGGGATCCGGCAGGTGGGGCCATCATCACTCCTTCGCCCACTCTGGCCGCTGCCGTTTCCGGAGGGGATCCGGTGTTGCACACGGAACGGGCGTGAGTGAGGGCGAGTCTGAGAGAGTTCCGGAAGTATGAACCACCTGTCTTTGAGGGAGAGACGACAGACCCGTGGGTGGTGAAGAAATGGGTGGACACCATGAAGAAGCTTTTTGAGGATCTGATGGTGGAGAGGACGAGCGGCTTCCTTTGGCGGTTCATTTTCTTGAGGGGACAACCCGTATTTGGTGGAAGACAGTGCAACTTACTCCCTCTAGTGGCACTGCCCTTCCTTCTTGGCCTACATTCAGAGAGATTATTTGGGGCATTCTTCTTGGACAGCGCCAAACAGCAGCTTGAGGACGATCTGAAGAACATCAAGTAGGGTAATCGTTCAGTTATGGAATACCGAAGGGAATTCGTGAGATTGGTAAATTGTGTTCCTTTTATTATCCGGTATGAGTCTTTCAAGGCTCGACTTTTTGTGGATGGATTGAGAGGATACATCTTTAGGCTGGTTCAGGCAGCAGATCTACATACCTTTCAGCAGGTGGTCGATAGGGCCACGTTGGTGGAGCATGGAGCTATGCTTGCTTGCGCACGGAGTGAGGGATTGGACCGCAACCGGGACAAAAAGTGGTCTCAGCCACAGTCGGGAGGAGACGGACAGCCGGGGGGTGACCGACCACCCAAGTACTCCCGTACACAGTCGGAGACCGAGGACCAGCCCTGTGTTATTTGTAGAGGGGCACATAGGGTTACAGTGTGTCCATGGAGGTAGGATCATTGTTTCAGTTGTGGGAAACAGGGACACTTCCGGTCTGATTGCCCATTGAACCAGGAGACAGCATCGTCAGCAGTATCTATTTCTTTACCTCAGTATCAGGACCGAGGGAGGTTCCCTACAGTGCAGGCAGGACGCTCACCGACCCTTCGACGGGAGGAAAGGGTACCACAGCAGCAGCGGTCAGGAGGGAGGGTTTATATCATGACACCGCAGGATACCGACCCACCAGCATATATGGTTACAGGTATTGTTTCATTTTCAGATATTTGTGCTTGAACCTCATTCGATACCGCAGCATCCCATTCATCCTCTTCGCGTACCTTCGCCCGTGTTCATGGTGGTATGGAGAGACTTCTTCCTGTGTGTTATCAATTTGGACCTCGGGTTTACTTATGAAATTGGATACCTTTGTACTTATGGTCGGAAATAGTTGAGCGATTGAGTTTATCCGTGGGATTTGTTGGTTGTTTCGATCAGAGAGTTCGACTTGGTACTTGGTACTTGGCATGGGTTGGTTGGCTTGAGATCATGCGGTGTTTGATTGTGAGAGGTGGCGGTTACATTTGCGAAAACCTGGATACCGGAGCCTTCCTCCAGGCGTGATAAATCACGTTCTTCGCAATGTATGTCTCCGCTACTCCGGCGTAGAGATGGGTTTAGGATGGTTGTACAGTTGAATTGACTTCAGTGGCTTGGGTTCGTGGTCTTCACCGTCACTTTCGGACTTTTGGGTTGTGAGGGAGTATTATCCGGAGCTATTCCTGATGGATATGAGTTAAGTTTCGAGGACGAAACTTCTTTAAAGGAGGGAGTGATGCAATACCCACGGTTTTTCCTTCGAGTCGCTTTTGGTGTGTGTGTGATTTTGCGTATTCTTCGCTTTTATTGATTTTATCGATTTTGGTTTTCATATTGTAGAGTTCGTTAAACGGAGAACGACGGTGCAATCGGCTCGAAAATCCGACGAACGGATCTCCCGGTAGAATTTTTCAAAGTTAATGGGTGGAAAAGGATTTTTAAATACCCATTAATGATTATTGGTGCTTTAAAATCCGTGCCGATGTAGAAAGGATTTTTCGGAGATTTTGGCACACAAATCGAGGAAGAAACGGTTAAATAAAAGATAAAAGTGGTTAATAAAGATAAAGGTGCAAAAGATTAAATTGGTTATTATTGTTACAACCTCTCTTATAAATACTAAGGAATCGGCGATCGGTTTCACCTTACACATTAGAGAGGAGAAACAAGAAAACTTAGTTTTTCCACTTTTAGAGAAAGAGAGAGAACCTTGTCTTCTTCCTCGTTGTGCGCGCCAAAGATCGGGAACGAAACCGCCGTCATCATTAGAGACCGGAGGAGGAAGCACCGTTACCGTCGAAGATCGGAGATTAGAAATCGGGTCCGGGCATCGCATCGTCGTCCCCGTCGGCAAAAAAGTTGGATCTTGGCTTTTCGTCATTATTCTTGTTGTTTTCGTGAGGTTTTCGTACTTTTGTTTGGGTTTCTTAGGAATTTTCGTCGGAGCATGGGGGTTTAAATGGGAGGCGGCCGCCGCTGTTGAGTTAAAACGGGAGGCCGCCGCCGTCGTTACCATGTTCGCGAGGTCGCCGCCGCAGTTGCCGTTGTCGCAAGGTCATCGCCGGAACCGAGGAGGGCAAAGAGACAAGGAAAAAGAAAAAAAAAAACAACAAAAGGGACGGTATTGTTCATCTAGCCCTGCCCAGCCAGGCGTGCGGTCGGCGCACGGGTCCCGGCCCCCCGCGGCGCACCTCTTCCTGGTGTGAGCCCGGCTCACGCGCCTGCTGCACCGGCCCGGTCCACTTGCGCGGTTCACTTGCAGGGCCTGCGCTCGGTCCACGCCGCCGTCGCTTCCTGGTGTGAACCCGGTCCACGCCTGGGCTCGTGCACCAGCGCCCAGCCCAACATCCCAGTAATCTCTTTCAACGCGGCTTTCGGCCCGTTTCGCTCCGTTTTTGAGTTTTTGGGGCTGTTTGGCCTCCGCCGTTGTTGGGATTGGTTGGGCTTTTTGGCCGTCGGATTTTTGGTTTGAACCACGATGTACGGATTTTAATGTGGGCTTGGGTTTCCGTTGACGGAATTGGTTTTCGGCTGCGTTGTTCTCGCCGTTTTCGCCGTCGGAAGCCTGGGTCGACATACGATTTACGAAATTGTGTTACGGGTGTGTTTTTAACGATGATTTTTGGTGTAGTTTTCGTGCGGTCAAGGTTAAGGAGTTTTGGAAGGGTTTTTGAATATCGGTTTTTTCGTCGGTAGAAGTAGGTAACCAAAACCAAGGTTGGGGATATTGTTGAACGGTGGTGTTCAACCCTCCTCTTCCTTTTGTTGTTGTTTTCGATATTGCTATTTTAAAATGACAGGAATGACATTGTCACGGCTATTGTGACAGAACGGTACATACGTAAAGGACATGAACGAAATTTCTATGACTTAACGGTTTATTTCACGAGTATGGGATCGTGAGGTGAATCGTGATTTATTCCACGAGTATGGGATCGTGAGGCATTCCGCGACTATTTCCACGAGTATGGGATCGTGAGACTCATGGCATTGTCACGTACACCAGCGGTTTGGCCACCGCAAGGGTGTTCTTTTTCGGAGAAGTGGTATGAATATATATCCTGTGATCTCTACGTCAGTCAAGTGGTAGGGACCAGAGATGAGTATGTTTGTTGTTTCTTGGGTTCTGAGTGGGGAACCAGGAAAAACGGTGTGGATGACTTGGGAGCTCAGTTTTTGGTTTGATGTCCTGCTTATTTTATCGTACCTATCTTTTGGCACTTGAGCATCGTTTTATTCGTTTTCCTTCCTATGTTTTTGTCACTGACTTCCACCGTGTGACAGGTTCGGACGGGGATGGGGGAGAGGCTTTGGATTGGGAGTGATTCGGTTCTTCATCATTTTGGTGACATTTTACTCCTTTTTTATCATTACATTTAGTTGATACTATTTGCATGAGACATGGACATTGTGTGATGTGGATGCTTCGTGATATGGATATGGGACATGTGGACTATGTGGATGGATAGTTGTCTTTTGGATTTGGTTTTATTATTGTGTGATTGCATGTGGAATGTGGAGGTTTTCAAAGTGATAAAAATGGTTGCGAAATCTTTTTTCAAACTGAGTGTCGAGTAGGCATTGTTTTTAACTTTGTGGTTTATCCTTTCAACTTGGAGTATACCGTGTGGGCGATATTCTTTTGTATGAATCTAAAGACTAGCTTATATCTTTATTTAGCACCTTGTGTATGTAAAACTGGTTGTGGTTAATATATGTATTTTGTGCGACGCCGTACATATACAGGGGAGACTCTGTCTGTTTGTGTAGAGAGATCTTATATATGTGGCGGTCTGGGCACGTGCCCGGAGGAAAGATTTTGAAAAAAAAATAGGTTCGTTTTTCGCTGTTTCAAACCTCTCCCGGGGTGTGACAGCTTTCTCTTTCAAAAATAATACCCATGAAAATCTAGAGAAATCATCAACCATAAGAAATATGTACCATTTTTCACCAAAACTAGGTTGACGAGTTGGCCCCATTAAATCCATGTGCAATAATTCTAGTGGCCGTTTTGTTCTTATATTGTTCAAGTTCTTGTGAGTAGATCTAGTTTGTTTTTCCTTTTGACATCCACCACACACACTGTTTTCTTTGAAGTTCAATTTAAAAACACCTCTAACAACATCCTTGTGTGTAATCCTAGATAGTTTCCTAAAGTTCATGTGACCTAGCCTTTCATGCCAAAGAGTCTCAGTGTCAAGTGAAACTAGGTTATAATGCTCAATGGGTTTATTAGGAACTACATAGCAGTTGTTCTGTGATCTAACCCCTTTCAAAAAGAATGATTGGTTTACATCAGTTACAACACATTCAATTGCAGAAAAATTAACTGAAAAATCATCATCACACAATTGACTAATGCTTATGAGATTAGTCTTGAGGCCCTCAACATATAAAATATTTTTCAAAATTGGGCCGTTTGGATTAGTGATTGTTCTTTTTCCAACTATTTTTGAAAATCGTCCATCTTCGAAAATAATAAGTCCTCCGGAGGTTTTCTCAAACGATTTAAAATAGTTTTTATCTCCGGTCATGTGCCGTGAGCAACCACTATCCAAATACCAAGACAAATTATCATATGCATGTAGTGATGTGTAAATGACAAGATAAGGAAAGAGTTCACCTTTGCGCACCCAAACCTTACGAGTATTGGAATACATCGGCAATGATCGTAATTTTGAACTCCTTGGTGAATTCATTTTGTTTGGTTGATCACCTTTCTTTGGTTTCCATGTCGATGTTGTCTCGGGGAGTATGCTACCATTGTATTTGACTTTCGGTTGATTTTCTTTCGATTTTCGGTCAATTTTTTTGATGGTAGTGTTAAGGATTTTTGTATTGGCGTATTTCGTGAAGTATTTTAACTCTTGAAGATTGAAGTTGAAGACTTGTCGATCACATACATCAATATCAAGAAGAATGTATTCAAAATGTTCAGGTACGTTAAACTAAATATTTTTGGTGATTTGAATACATTCTTATAATTTAGAAACACTTGGAAATCATTTTCATTGCATAAAAATAGAAAACTAGACCTTTTTTATGTTCTGGATCCGGATCAGGAAGATCAAGTTAGGACCCCGAACATGGTTTGGTTCGTGCGAAATACTAGTCCGGATCAACCCTCTTTCAGCCCGGACCCTGAACATTAGTTTTGTTATATCGCATGGATCAGTCCGGATCAGACCCAATCAAGTTCGGACCCCGAACCTTATTTCTGAAAATTTTTTGTCAGTGACGACAGTCCGGATCGCCGTGCGGAAAAAATTCTGTTAAGATAGTTTTTGATTCTTATCTTTTTCCAAAATGTTTCTAGCCTATAAATAGACCCTAAGATCATCTTTTAGAGTATTCCAAAAAGGGATCATAGATAATCCACATATAGAAAAGAAATGAAAACTTGTTCTATTTTATGTTTCTTATTCTATATTGTTCGATTTGATTCTAGGGTTTTTCAAACTCTTTATTTCTTGTAGAATCAAATTGATGAATACTTAGACGGTGTTTTCTTGTCTTTCTATGATTATCTAAGTATTCGATATCATCACCACCACCAATAAACCAACAACGATTTTCGAAAGGAACATTGGCGCGTGGATTCGCGTGGCCTTGTGATTCAAGGTGCTATCGACTTCGTGGATTCGGAGTTAGGCGCGTTCGTGTGATCGATTCGTGCTATATTTGTGAAGACTGGATTCGGTTGGACGTCGTGGATTCGGAGTTAGGCGCGTTCGTGTGATCGATTCGTGCTATATTGGTGAAGATCGTGGATTAGGTTGGACGTCGTGGATTCGACGTTGGACTTCGTGGATTCGAAGTTGGACGCAAATCGTGTGACCGAGGCGCGTTGCCGACTACGGAGAAAATTTACTCGGAGCGTATGAAAAAGGTTGAGTCGTGTGTTGCGTTATATCACCTTATACGTGTTTAATCTTAGTGGATTTTTTCGTGTGATCGGTCCCGTGGTTTTTTACTCCTGTGATGGAGTTTTTAACGTAAAATCTTGCGTACATTATTTTTATTTTCCGCATTGGATTATTTTTAAGCAAAGATTTCTAAGTTTTATTATTTACACCTATTCACCCCCTCTCTAGGTGGTTTTTTTCTATTTAGATCCTTGAATCCCATAACCCACAGGTTGTTGGTGCATGATTCACTTGATTTGAACGTTTTGCTCCATGATTTCACTTTGATTTTATGTGCTCTTTTTCTCCACAAATATGACATACCTTATTTGACATTGAGCTCCCTCGCGATGTAGAAGGTTTGTCAACTTTGGATGAATTGATTTCAGTCGGAGGAGGAGGAGGTGAAACCGACTGAGGCACAAACATTTGTTCACTCGAACTTGAATCCTCACAAATTCGGTCATATCCAAGGCCCAAACGATTCGTTTGACCAAGACTAAGCAACTTGTCCAACTTACTCCTTCCCGATGAAATTTTTTTCAAATCTTCTTTAAGTTGGAAAATGGTCTACGTCATCTCCAAATTTTCTTGACGTGCCTCGGAATAGAACTTCAAGAAACAATTAGCTTTTTTCAACTAATTTGACTTGTTCCTTCTCGAAATACTCGTTTTTCTCTTGAAGGGAAGTGTTAATCTTGATCAAGTTATCCATTTCCTCTTCAAGAGTTTTCGAGAGAGAAGTTGACTTGTTGGATTGTTCTTCAAGATCTCACAACTTTCTCCTCAAATTCTTGTTATGCTTCGCCAATTTCTTTGAATCCCGTGGCAATTTTTGGGAGACGATAGCAAAATCTTCACCTTCGGAATCGCTTGGTTCATCATCCGATAATGTTTTTACATTCAAGGAGGAGTTGGACAATGAACCAGAGCAAGTCGATGAGAGGCACACGAAGGGTGAAGTAGTGGACGCAAGAAATGCCATGGCGTTTGTATCCTCATCACTGGAAGATGACTCGTCAGAGGAGGAAGAGTCATCCATGTGATGGCTGCATGGCCTTCTTCTTGGACGGATTTTTGTTGGGACACTCCTTTGAGATATGGCCAAAGCCTCTACACTTGAAGCACTGGATTTGTCCCGCGGTGTTCTTCTTTTCCTTTGAAGAACCCTCTTGCTTTCTTGATTTTGAACTTGAAAATCCTTTGCCTTTCTTGGACTTGAAAAAGGATGATGGTTTACTTGAATTACCCCTTCTAAAGTTCCGGCGAAATTTTTTTGTCAAGAATGCAAGTTGTTTCTCGAAATCATCCATAGATAGATCATCGTCAGCGTCTGAGGAGGATGAATCCGCGTCCTTTTCTTTTATTGATTTCAATGCCATACCTGAAGACTTAGAAGAAGAGGAAGGCTTTCCAGAAGAATAGTTAGTAGGAAAAGTCATTTCATAAGTTTGAAGTGCATCAACTAATTCTTCTACTTTGATCTCGTCCGGGTGTTTTACTGTTTCAATGGCTGCAACCTTAGGGCAAAATCTCTCGGGAAGAGTTATCAAGATTTTTCTTACAACTTTAGATTCTGAGATCTTCTTTTCCAAGTTAGCACATTATTTACAATGTTTTGCAATCGTGTATAATAATCTGTGAAGGTTTCATCTCTGCCATATGAATTGAATCAAATTTGCTCGTAAGCATCTGCAGTTTTTGAACCTTCACCAAACTAGTACCCTCATGTGTAACTTGTAGAGTATCACAGATTTCTTTCGCTGTCTCACAAGCCGAGATGCGAGAAAATTCAATTTGTGGCAAGACATTAAATAAAACATTAACTCCCTTGCCATTGTAAGAAGATAAATCTATTTCTTTCCTTGACCACTTCGTCCTAGGTTTAGGGATTTGTGCATCAACGACAATTTCAATAGGATGTTTCCATCCGGTTTCAATTGATTGCCACACCCGTTCATCGATGAAAATTAAAAACGCTCTCATGCGTACTTTCCAATAAGTATAATTGGTTCCATCGAAGAACGGAGGTCGATTGATGTTTCCACCCTCAACCGTTGTTTATAATTCTATTCTCACTCCGATACCACTTGTGGGTTATGGGATCCAAGGATCTAAATAGAGAAAAAACTACCTAGAGGGGGGGGGGGGGGGGGTGAATAGGTGTAAACAGTAAAACTCAGAAATCTTTGCGTAAAAGTAACCCAATGCGGAAAATAAAAATGTACGCAAGAATTTTTACGTGGAAAACTCTAATCCAGGATTAAAAAACCACGGGACCGATCACACGAAAAAATCCACTAAGATTAAAATACGTACAAGGTGATGTAACGCACACTACGACTCAACCTTTTTCATACGCTCTAAGTAGATCTTCTCCGCAGTCCTTAATGCGCCTCGATCACACGATTTGCGTCCAACTTTGAATCCACGAAGTCCAACGTCGAATCCACGACGTCCAACCGAATATGCGGTCTTCACCAATATAGCACGAGTCGATCGCACGAACGCGCCTAACTCCGAATCCACGAAGTCGATAGCACCTTGAATCATAAGGTCACGCGAATCCACGCGCCGATGTTCCTTTCGGAAATCGTTGTTTGTTTATTGGTGGTGATGGAATTGAATATTTAGATAATCATAGATGGACAAGAAAATACCGTCTAAGTATTCATCAATTTGATTTTTTATAAAAAATAGAGAGTTTGAAAAATCCTAGAATCAAATTGATCAATATAGAAAAAGAAATAAGAAATAGAGCGTGTTTTTCTTTCTATTCTATATGTGGATTATCTTCTATTTATTTTTTCAATACCTTAAAAGATGATCTTAAGGTCTATTTATAAGCTAGAAACCATTTGGAAAGAGATAAAAATCAAAAGCCGCCTTAACAGAATTTTTTCCGCACGGCGGTCCGGACTGGAATTAGTCTGATCCGAACCGTCGTCACAGTCAAGAAAATTCCCAGAAATATGGTTCGGGGTCCGGACTGGATGAGGTCTGATCCGGACTGATTTATTCGATATTCAAAAAACAATGTTCGGGGTCCGAACTGAAAGAGGGTTGATCCGGACTGAAATTGCGCATGAACCAAACCATATTCGGGGTCCAGACTGGATTTGCTTGATCCGGATCTAGAACACTAAAATTGTCCAATTTTTGATGTTTTATGCCATAAAAATTATTTCAAGTGTTTCTATACTATAAGAATGTATTCAAATCACCAAAAAATATTTAGTTGAACGTACCTGAACATTTTGAATCCATTCTTCTTGAGATTGATGTATGTGATCGACAAGTCTTCAACTTCAATCTTCAAGACTCAAATAACTTCACGAAATACGTCAATACAAAAATCCTTAACAGGGTCTCCATATACTTTTACATATATATTTTTTAATTTGGTCATATATTTACTTTAGGAACTATCTTTAACTTTAATGTTATCTGGAAATAACTATCTTTTCTGTTTTTTTTTTTCTTCAAAGCTATAAATTCATCTAAGTTGCATCTTGAGAAATCACTGTCTGCAGTAGGTGTGTCTGTACATGCGCGCACTGTCTTTATTCATCCTTGATGCATCTTATGCTTTTAATCCAACCATTCATTTCGTAAGTGGGGAAAACTGTAACTCATTGGTTGTCGGACATTAAGCTATCAGGTGGAAAAGAAGGTGGATGGAGGAACAGTGCATGAACGAACAGATGCACTCGGCGGCAATATTTTTCAGAGTCATTAAATGACTCAATACAAAATTTGCAAAGTTGGATAGTCTTTTTGAAATGATTCAATTTTAAGCTCATTCTGTATGCTTTTACCTTTATTTTGTGTTGCAAAGTGATTACTGGTTGAGTTTCACACTGTCCAGTTTTGCTAGATGCAACCTTTTTGTTGTGGTTTGCTTTAATGATTTTCCTCTATTGTTTAGGTTCTGCCCGAAGAAGCTCTGTTTCTTGATTTCCTTTCTAGTTTAATTATTTTCCTTTTAGAACTGCTGAGCTGGGAAAGGGAACATCTATAAAGGTTTTGTTTGTTGCTAATTCTAGTTTTCAGAACATCTTTTCCGCCTATTATCAAATGAATGATGCTATGGTTACAAACAATTTTACGAACTTAAAAGCTATTGAATGGCTCGATTTCTTCCTTAGCTTCGTAATTCATGAACATCCAGCACTGAAAATAGCCATCTAAGCAAAAGTTCCTTGAATGTTTGTAAGGTAATATTACATTATTCTTGTCAATTTTTTTTGAAAGCAATTCTTTAATTGTCTTAAAATTTGAAAATGATCTTAAATGCTTGATAAGGTGACCACTCTTTGTATGAAATGCTTGATGTTTTGTCCTGCTCAAAAGGAGCTTTTGTTTCTAGACAATGTATTGATAGTTTGGCACCTGAAGCACTGTCTTACATTTGTTTGAAACTACAATTGGAGATTTGTAGACTCCATTTTCAACATTATTCATGTTTTAGTTCGTGTTATTGTTGTTTGCACCTTTCCTGGAGAAACGTATGCAATATCTAGGTTTTATCAGTTTCCTGCTCTAAACATGTTAGTGCTGAAATTTTGGAAAGTTAATGTATTATATAGACATACCTGGAAGCTGAGATGCTTATTTCGTTAACTTCTCTTGAAAGGTTTTTGGTGTGGTATAGAGTGATGGTTGAATCGAATTAGTTTTCTTTGGCACTTTCTCACTTTGTGGTGAAGATTGCGAGCTCTTGGCAGAATTAGAAAATCTCTATAAATGGTGTACATCCTTTCATTGTGATTGTTATGTGATAATATTTTGGTCTTGAAGACTGACTTTGATGTGTGCCTCTTGCGTGTGTCGTGGTTTGGTCGAATATTTTAGAGACAGATATCCCTAGCTGCTGTAAATTACTTGATTTTTAGTAGCTTGTTTCTTAATTGTTGCAATATTAATTGATTAGATGTGTCTTACCTAGTCATATCATGCCTGAAGTTTTGAGAATTATTTTAGTGAATTATACATGCGTGTCGAGTTGTACCTTAAGCTATTACTTGCATTGCTTTCACTTTACATGCCAGCTTCAGTGCAGTTGAATGTAGATGAAATGACTTCAAGCTTCCGTCAATAAGAACTCTTTTCATAATCTATTATCTATAGTTGGTCCATAGTTTATGCTTTTCGAGACAAACTTACAGTGGTGCTTTTCTATAGTCTATGCTTTTCGAGACAAACTTACTGTGGTCCTTTTCAATTTATTCTTTTTGAAAAAAACTCATATGCCAAACTCTTCTGAGGATGGTTAAGAAAAAATAATCCTATGAATATTTCTTATGTTGTTTGGAAAATTGGGTAACCATAAGGATGAAACTCGAATGTGCTTGATGGCGCGGCACACAAAAGTTTCATAAAAAACAATTTGGTAGCATGGAGGCCTCCATGCTACCTATAGTATTCAAGCCTAGTTCTCTCTCTCTCTCTCTCTCTCTCTCTCTCTCTCTCTCTCTCTCTCTCTCTCTATATATATATATATATATATATATATATATATAGAGTCCGGTTACTATGCTATCGATAGCACCAAATATTTGGTGCTATCAAGTTTTCTATCCTTAGATCAATCCCTTTGATCATTTTCATCCGTTAGATTTTATTATTTTTCCAACCACCTATTAAACCAAAGGGGCCAACTATCATCTCAACCACATATTTTTTAATTTAAGGGTTAAAAGTTTAATAGCACCAATTACTTGGTGCTATTAATAGTATTCCAGCCTAACACTCTCTCTCTCTCTCTCTCTCTCTCTCTCTCTCTATATATATATATATATATATATATATATATATATATATATATAGTGTGGGGCTACTATAGTATTCAAAGTATATACTTCTAACTATTGGGCCCTTGGATTCCTTAGGTTTACTAGTTGGTGTTGGTAATAGTATATAGATCCAAGGGCCCAAAAGTTGGAAGTTGGTGCTTCCAATAGTATTGTAGCTCAACTCTCTCTCTCTCTCTCCCTATATATATATATATATAGGGTCTGGCTACTATACTCTTATGAGTAAAATTTTTTTGTACTCATAAGTTTTCATCCCTTGGATGAAGGAATGTGCGGTTAGGATTATAGTAGTTTCTAGGATTTATACTATTTCCCCAACAACCTAGTAAACCCTAGGGGGACCACTATCATCCTAACCGCACATTTCTTCATCCAAGGGTGAAAAAGTTATGAGTATAAAGGGGTTTATACTCATAAGAGTATAGTAGCCTTACGCTATATATATATATATATATATATATATATATATATATATATATATATATATATATGTATATATATATATATGTATATATATATAGGCTATTATACTATTAATAGCACCAAGTTATTTATGCTATTAGCTTTTCGGCCCTTGCATGAAGGGATGTGCGGTTAGGATGATAGTGGTCCCTTAGGTTGCGTTTGGTTCGGATATAAGTAAGAACTGTTTATTCCAGAGATAGGTATAAGTTCAGAAATAAGTAGGAATTAATGTAATTTTATATTTGGATGAGTATTAGAGTTGTACCAAGGATAAGAAAAATTATGTTTGGTTTAATAAAGTTGAATAAGAAAATAAAAGGAAGAAAATTATTTTAATTGAGAAAATTACTTTTTAAAAAATCTATTTAAAAGAAATTTAATTATAATTTGTATTATTTAAATGGCTAAATTACAGAAAACCCTCCTATAATATACCGCTTTTTCACTTTGCCCCCGTCTTTCAAAAGCCTACATTTTGCTTCCTCGTAATTACGAAATTATGCATTTACCCCCCTGCAGTCAGAATTCCGTGAGTGAGCCATCAATTTCTGAAGTGATATACCGAAAATACCCCTCCCCACCCCCCTCTTCTTATCCCTTCCACTCTTCTCCCTCTTCTCTGTACCTTTCTCCTTCCTCATGAACGAATCGGGTTTGCTCGCTCGTGCCGGTCGACGACCCCAGCGTGCTGCTGCTGCAGCTGACGTACCTGCGGTGCAGCGGGGTGGTGCTGGGGACCGCCATGCAACACGCCGTCCTTGACGCCCGCAGCGCCTGCCACTTTATGGAGACGTGGGCCAACATCGCCCGAGGCTCCGGCGACCCCATCGTCCCGCCGTTCCTGGACCGCGCCCTCTCCCCTCCCTCCGTGACCTACGATCACGTCGAGTACAAGCCCGACCCTGTGCCGATACCGTCGAGCGCGTCCTCCGACTACGCCGCCGCCGTCCTCACCCTCATGAGGAGGCAGGTGGACGGGCTCAAGGCTCGGTGCGGACCCACGGGCGCGTCGGGGTTCCGGGCGATCGTGGCGCACGTTTGGCGATCCGCGTGTGCGGCGCGGGGGCTTGCGTCGGACGAGGAGACGCGGCTCTACAGGATGATCGACATGCGCAGCCGCCTAGTGCCTCCGCTCCCGCCCAGCTACTTCGGCAACGCCGTCATCCGCACGTCCGTGGCCGCGAAGGCCGAGGAGGTGGCGTCGAGCGGGACTCCGATCGGGGTCGTGGCGCGGCGCATCCACGGGGCGACGAGTCAGGGGACGACTACGCGCGGTCGCTGGTGGACTGCCTAGAGTCGATGGACATGATGAAGCTGCCGAGGAGCGGAGTGTCCAGGTCGAGCCTGCGGGCCATCAGCTGGATGGGGATGTCCATGTACGACATGCGCAGCCGCCGCGGACTTCCTATCTCGCGCCGATGGAGCGGCGGCGCCGCCGCCTAGCCGTGCTCTGTGCCCACCTCCGCCCGACCCAACTCTCCGCCTCCTTCTGCGGAGCGAGGAGAAGGGGGATAAGGGACAAGGGCATTATAGTCATTTCGCATGTTCTGTTAGCCCCTTGCCCCCTAAAAATAATTTCGTAATTACGAGGGGGCAAAATATAGGTGTCACGCCCCGGATGTAAACCGGAACCCGGGCTCGCCAACAGATCCGCCGTGCACACGGAATTTTCCGCGTACACGAAGCGCTGGTAACCTGCTCAGATATAATATAAACAATAAAAGAGCATAATACAGAGCTGAAATAGAAGAACCACATAGTATCTCAGACTGGAACTAAAAATAAAGCTGTAATAAATACAATAATCTCTCAGCTCACCAAAATAGTACAACCAGCTGGCTAAAGCCAGACCCAAAATAAAAAGGAAAATACCACAGTCTGAGTGAAGGGTACAATATCTGTCTAACAACAACTCTCAGTCTCACAGGAGATCTATCTACTCAGCGATCCCCTTACCTCGATCAGCTGCCGATGGCCTAGCAGCTCCCGCAGACGACTCTGCAAAACAAAGGGAAAGAGAGAATAACAATGGGGGTGAGAACTACTAGATAAACCAGTAGCCTTTCCTAGTGGGTAAAACCTCAACTCTGACGCACCCACTAGGACTACTAGAGGCGAAGGGAAAAGGTGAAGTGGTAAGGTAAATAAGATACTGAAATAGGAAAGCTGTCCAGAGGGGAACAATTTTCATATGCCTTGAGGTCCTTATACATTTTAGTCCCACCAGGATGTAGGGTATAAGGTGTATAATGGGCCTCTCACAATATCGGCTCTCTGATCTCCGCATCCACCGGCACACATGCTCAGTCCCTGTACCTTAATACTCCCGAAGCATCTAGTGTATAGTCCCCTGACTGATCACTCAGAATCTGATCTCTAATCCTAGTCAAGTGGGGGTCCTCACTCTGTCTCTCTCTGATTCTGTCCAGCAAAGTGGGCTGCACGACTAAAGACGTCAGTCTAGCAGAGACCCCAGGGGACACAACCTCTATCTCGAGTCGCCTCATCTCCTCTAACAGTGGCGCCTGATCTGTAATCATCATGGACAAACTCTGCACCGCCCTCCTACTCAAAGCATATGCAACCACATTAGCCTTACCCGGATGGTACAGGATGTCCACATCATAATCCTTTAGTAGCTCCAACCATCTACGCTGCCTCAAATTCAGCTCCTTCTGTGTGAACAGGTACTTTAGGCTCTTGTGGTCGGTGTAGATTTCACAGTGCTCCCCATACAGATAATGACGCCAAAGCTTCAGTGCAAACACCACAGCAGCAAGCTCCAAGTCATGGGTAGGGTAATTCTTCTCATAATCATTGAGTTGTCTCGATGCATATGCAATTACCCTCCCTTCCTGCATCAACACACAACCAAGTCCACTGTGTGATGCGTCGCTGTAGATCACATATCCTTTCCCCATAACAGGGAAGGAAAGGATAGGAGCGGTCATCAGTCTACTCTTCAGCTCCTCAAAGCTCCTCTGACAGTCCTCACTCCAGATAAACTTCACTCCTTTACGCGTCAAGCGAGTGAGGGGTGTGGAGAGCTTCGCAAAGCCCTCCACAAACCGACAGTAATACCCAGCTAAGCCCATAAAACTACGCACCTCAGAAACGGTCGTCGGTCGGGGCCAATCCTGGACCGCCTCAATCTTCGCCGGGTCCACTGCCACACCTGCGGCGGAAATCACATGGCCCAAGAAGACTACCTCCCGAAGCCAAAACTCGCACTTCGCCAGCTTGGGAAACAACTTCTTCTCTCGCAGAAGTTGCAGCACAATCCTCAGGTGCTCCTCATGCTCAGCATCACTCTGGGAGTAAACCAAGATATCATCAATGAACACTACCACGAATCGATCTAAGTACGGTCGGAAGATCCGGTTCATTAAATCCATGAATGCGGCAGGGGCATTAGTTAGTCCAAAAGGCATAATTGTAAACTCATAATGCCCATACCGTGTCCTGAATGCTGTCTTCGGGATATCCTCGGCCTTCACCTTCAACTGGTGGTAACCGGACTGCAGATCTACCTTGGAAAAGACACAAGACCCTTGCAGCTGATCAAAGAGATCATCGATGCGCGGCAAAGGGTACTTGTTCTTGATGGTCACTTTATTCAATTCCCTATAGTCCACTCACAGTCGAAGTGACCCATCCTTCTTTTTCATGAATAGTACCGGTGCTCCCCAAGGCGACACACTCGGTCTGACAAAACCTTTATCCATCAAATCCTGTAGCTGTGCCTTTAGCTCTCGCAGCTCAGCTGGTGCCATCCGGTAAGGAGCCTTAGAGATTGGCGCAGTTCCTGGAACTACGTCAATCACGAACTCAATCTCTCTATCTGGCGGCATGCTAGTCAGCTCAAGTGGGAAAACATCCGGGAACTCGCGGGCAATAGGGATATCCCCGAGTCCCGGCGTCGCCGTAGGTCCCTCAACAACACTAGCCAAAAAGGCTACACATCCTCGACGGATCATCTGCCTTGCTCGAGAAGTCGAAACTATAGAGGCAAAGAAAGCGCTCTGACATCCCCGGTATACCAGCATCTCCTGGCTTGGCTCTCTAAAAGTGACAGTCCTTGCGGCACAATCAATAGTCGCGAAATACCGAGCCAGCCAGTCCATCCCGAGAACCACATCAAAGTCCCTCAGCTGTCTCAAGACCAACAGGTCTGCTGGCATAATCCAGGACTCGATCTGTATCGGGCAGAACCAACAGCACTCCTCCACGTGCAAAGTGTGATCGGGAATCTGAACTTCTCGTGCACGTGGTAAAAGTCCTACCTCTAACCCATGTAATGATGCAAATGATCTACTAATAAAAGAATGCGATGCTCCCGTATCAAATAAAGTACGAGTCCTAATACCAGAAAGTAAGGTGATACCTGCCACCATATGATCTGCGGCTGAAGAGTCCTCTACCTGGGCGGCATACACTCGTCCGCTCTGAGCTGGAGGGCGATAGTCAGTGGGATGGGAAGAAGATGGCCTGCTTGCTGGAGCATATGGCCGCTGAGCCGTCGACCGCTGCTGAGATGAAGAAGGGGCGGATGCCGAAGAAGGAGCGACTGAGGTCGAAAAGGGGCACGGAGCTCGAATGTGCCCGAGCTGTCCACATCGAAAACAACGACCCCACCGCTGTTCGCAGGTACCCGACTGATGAGGTCCTCCACAAAAGATACATCTATCCGACGACTGAGACTGCCGTGACTGCTGCTGCGACCTTCGAGACTGCTGCTGAGACCTCTGTTGTCTCGGCTGCGACCTCTGCTGCTGTGCATGCTGTTGGGGCTGACGGGGTGCACCTAATCTCTGGTGTCCCTGAAACCCACGACCCTGAGGATGGAATCGTGGAGGTCTCGGGGGTCCCTGACGACTCGACTGCCCCTCATCCGTCTGTGCTGGGCGCTTCGCCCCTGGGATCACTGCGGGAGCTGGAGCTACCTCCTCCATCACTACCTCCCCGCGCTCAACATAGAGTGCCTGCTCCATAGAGGCCTCCAAGGTCTGCAATATGCGCGAACGGACTAACTGAAAAAGGTTCCGGCGCAACTCTCGCTCGAACATATAGATCCGATGTGCTTCATCCCTGGCCACGTGCGGTACACACGCCAACAACTGGTTGAAATCTGCAATATACTCATGCACGGGCCGATCTTCCTGTCGGAGATTCTTCAACTGCTCCTCTAACCTCTGTCGAACGCTCTCCGGAAAGAAGGCTCCAAGAAGTAGATTGCGGAACTCCGCCCAGGTTAGAAGCTGAGCCCCAGGCGGACGAGCAGATCGAACACGCCGCCACCAAGCCTCGGCGTTGCGCTCCAAGAAATTCGTCGCCAGTAGAACCTGGTACCGCTCCTCGATAAATAGGGTCTCAAAACGTCGCTCCATAGCCGTGATCCACGACTCTGCCTCCCACGGCTCTGCACTCTGCCCCGAGAAACGAGGTGGATCAAACTGACGGAATCTCATCAACAAGTCAACCACCTCTCGCTGCTCTGCAGGGGTCAGAGGTCCCGTCAACCCAGAGGGCTGACCACTAGTAACCGGAGCAACAGGGAATGCTGGGGTCACTGGTACAACTGGGGGAGCCATGACAGGTGAAGATGGTACGGGGAAACTCTCCGGGGGTGCTACAACTGGCTGCGCCCTCTGCTCCAACATATGCGTCAACTGCCCCATGGCCTCCTCCTAACGCCGAACAACCTCTCACATCTGGGCCATTTGAGCCTGAAGCTCCCGTACTTCACTCTGCTGGTCCTGCCCAGACTCCTCCTGCTCGGGCTCAGAGGAAGAAGGCTGCGAACGCGTCAACATCCTGCGTCGCGGAGGCATCCTGCCACAAGAACCCACGAATTAACATCAGAGCCGCGCACGACCCAATCTAGCGAATGTTAAAGACATCCCCCTATTTCTGTGACTTTATGTTGTCTGCAACCAACATAACTGTCCACCAGAAATAGGCTATGTCGATCCCTTTTCTCTCACTGGAAGAGTCGAATTAATAAATCAACGACTTTCGCAAAATATCACGTCTCTCGCGCCCTATCATCCTAGGGTCTGCCAAAAGCCTAGGGTTTCCTAAGTCCCAACTGACCTATCCCTAAGCTCTGATACCAACTTAATCTGTCACGCTCCGGGTGTAAACCGGAACCCGGGCTCGCCAACAGATCCGCCGTGCACACGGAATTTTCCGCGTACACGAAGCGCTGGTAACCTGCTCAGATATAATATAAACAATAAAAGAGCATAATACAGAGCTGAAATAGAAGAACCACATAGTATCTCAGACTGGAACTAAAAATAAAGCTGTAATAAATACAATAATCTCCCAGCTCACCAAAATAGTACAACCAGCTGGCTAAAGCCAGACCCAAAATAAAAAGGAAAATACCACAGTCTGAGTGAAGGGTACAACATCTGTCTAACAACAACTCTCAGTCTCACAGGAGATCTATCTACTCAGCGATCCCCTTACCTCGATCAGCTGCCGATGGCCTAGCAGCTCCCGCAGACGACTCTGCAAAACAAAGGAAAAAAGACAGAAAATAACAATGGGGGTGAGAACTACTATATAAACCAGTAGCCTCCCCTAGTGGGTAAAACCTCAACTCTGACGCACCCACTAGGACTACTAGAGGCGAAGGGAAAAGGTGAAGTGGTAAGGTAAATAAGATACTGAAATAGGAAAGCTACCACTACTATGCCTCTCAATGCAGTGCCAAAAGGTAACAGTATGAATGCAACTATGAGGTCAACTGCCTGAATGAACCCAATCAATGGACCAGTAATCATTGGCACTGCCTGCTCATCTGTCTCAAGTATCTGCTGACTAATCGGTACTCACTGACCGATGCTCACTGTCTGGCACTCAAGTATCTGCTGACTAATCGGTACTCACTGACCGATACTCACTGTCTGGCACTCACTGGCCAATATGTCAACCGCCTACTCCGGAGTGGCACTCGAGGGGAGCGACCCACACGAGTGAAGTAACCAATGTCTCAAAAGTATCACAATATAGCAGGTCTGGATCACGACTATGATCAAAGTGGGAAACTCTGTCCACTAAAGAAAACCCAATCCCCAGCTGATGCAAACTATGCCAGACTCAATCCCAATCTGATGCAAGGATAAACATCCGGTCGACCGCCTACCGTCCGCGGTCACCGCAATACCCCACAAGTCCACAATCTAGTACAGTCCCGACTACACTATCCCAAACCCCTGCTCAAATTTGAGCAACAAGCATCTGAATGCAAGGAGAATAACAAAACGTGGTTTCTCCTAAGTCCCAGTATGATAGTGTAGCAATAAATAGTGGCCTAACTAGATGTCCAGGCAATCATGCAATTGTCCTATTTTAAAAGCTGTAGAAAAGTGTCAGATATTTATTTTAAAAAGATTGATCTTACTGTACCGACATAATAAGTTATTTGCATGCGAGATTATGATATAGCATTTGTCCCAACAACAGTGTCCCAATTTAACATAAATGAGCTATCATATAATCTGTGGGGTCAAGATGTATGGTTCTCAAATAGAGTATCAATTGTCACATTTAATTTAGGGGAGTTCTAATAATCCTAGTGAGCAAGTCAAAAATGAGGTAAGCAACAACCACCCACCTTGAAAAGCGCAATCCACACCCAAATAGTCTCCTAGCTGTCCACAGTCCTCTAATCCCGCAACTCACTGAAAATAGTGCACATGTATGGTTCTCAAATAGAGTATCAATTGTCACATTTAATTTAGGGGAGTTTTAATAATCCTAGTGAGCAAGTCAAAAATGAGGTAAGCAACAACCACCCACCTCGAAAAGCGCAATCCACACCTAAATAGTCTCCTAGCTGTCCACAGTCCTCTAATCCCGTAACTCACTGAAAACAGTGCACAGCTGTACAGAACAACGCACTCGGTATAAATACAAATCCCAAAAATACAGTATTTGCTGTTTTCCAAATAACACGGAAAAAAAGGAGTTTTTCACCTCTGTACAGTGCTCCGAAAAATTCAGAAAAAATACAGTTGCGTTCCTTGAGACGAGTAGATCGAAATCGACTACTTATACGCCTTGATCCGATGCTCCTAGCCTAAGATATAAATCGAAGAAGTCGATGCTGTCCAGAAAATACCACAGCAAAAGGGGGGTCAAAGGTGCCTCGGGAACCATGCCAAAAGTGCGAAATGGAGCGAGGTGATCAACACGAAAATCGAAGCCTTACCTCTTAGGAACGCACTGCCGCAGAAATCGCTCAAAAATTCTACCCGGTTAGAGCACAGATATTTTCCGACTGAACTGCGACGAAAACGGGCCGAAAAAGGGGAAACGTCGAAGCGCGCCGCGTCGCAGATAACTCGCTGTCGGCAACTCCAAAAATTCTGAAACTTCTAGGGGAGAGAGAGGACAGAGAGGGGAACAATTTTCATATAGACTTCTGGACAGCATCGACTTCTCCGATTTATATCTTGGGCTAGGAGCATCGGATCAAGGCGTATAAATCGTCGATTTCGATCTACTCGTCGCAAGGAACACAACCGTATTTTTTCTGGATTTTTCGGAGCACTGTACAGAGGTGAAAAACTCCTCTTTTTTCGTGCTGTTTGGAAAATAGCAAATACTGTATTTTTGGGATTTGTATTTATACCGGGTGCGTTGTTCTGTACAGCTGTGCACTATTTTCAGTGAGTTGCGGGATTAGAGGACTGTGGACAGCTAGGAGACTATTTGGGTGTGGATTGCGCTTTTCGAGGTGGGTGGTTGTTGCTTACCTCATTTTTGACTTGCTCACTAGGATTATTAGAACTCCCCTAAATTAAATGTGACAATTGATACTCTATTTGAGAACCATACAGGTGAAAGCTGAGCATTGAGTGCCAGCTGGCAAGTTACAGAGTCAACATGGAGGGTTGGTCCACGGGCGAGGCGTGCACCGGGAGCACGGAAGGTGGAGCGTACCACGTGGCAGCTCATGATTGGTTGGGTTTCGTCAATTGTGGCGGCGGGGCGGCGACACGTGGCAGCACCCTATTGGCCGACAGGATCCGGAAGACCCGGCGCGGGGACCGGGCGCGTGCTCCCCGGGTGACACGTGGCGATTCCTGAATGGCCTTGCATGGCTATTTCGTGTTTTTGGGACACGTGGCGCGTCCTGGTTGGTTAATTTTGTTGTTTCCTGTTTTGGGCCCGGATTTGGTGTGGAGCCCGAAGATTCTTTGGCCCATTATTTAAGCCACATCTCTCTCTCTTTGCCATTTCCGAATTATAGAGAGAGAATGTGAGCTTGTGGTCTATATGAAAATTGTTCCCCTCTCTGTCCTCTCTCTCCCCTAGAAGTTTCAGAATTTTTGGAGTTGCTGACAGCAAGTTATCTGTGACGCGGCGCGCTTCGACGTTTCCCCTTTTTCGGCCCGTTTCCGTCGCAGTTCAGTCAGAAAATTTCCGTGCTCTAACCGGATAGAATTTTTGAGCGATTTCCGCGGCAGTGCGTTCCTAAGAGGTAAGGCTTCGATTTTCGTGTTGATCACCTCGCTCCATTTCGCACTTTTGGCACGGTTCCCGAGGCACCTTTGACCCCCTTTTTGCTGTGGTATTTTCTGGACAGCATCGACTTCTCCGATTTATATCTTAGGCTAGGAGCATCGGATTAAGGCGTATAAATAGTCGATTTCGATCTACTCGTCGCAAGGAACGCAACCGTATTTTTTCTGGATTTTTCGGAGCACTGTACAGAGGTGAAAAACTCCTCTTTTTCCGTGCTGTTTGGAAAACAGCAAATACTGTATTTTTGGGATTTGTATTTATACCGGGTGCGTTGTTCTGTACAGCTGTGCACTATTTTCAGTGAGTTGCGGGATTAGAGGACTGTGGACAGCTAGGAGACTATTTGAGTGTGGATTGCGCTTTTCGAGATGGGTGGTTGTTGCTTACCTCATTTTTGACTTGCTCACTAGGATTATTAGAACTCCCCTAAATTAAATGTGACAATTGATACTCTATTTGAGAACCATACAGGTGAAAGCTGAGCATCGAGTGCCAGCTGGCAAGTTACAGAGTCTCCCAATCTCCGAGTGGAAATGGGACCACATTACGATGGATTTCGTGGTCGGATTGTCGAGGGCACAGGGAGGAGCAGATGCTATCTGGGTAGTTGTAGATCGACTTACCAAGTCAGCGCACTTTTTGCCCATGCAGACTACTTGGCCACTCGAGCGACTAGCCCAGTTATATCTAGATGAGATAGTGAGATTACATGGAGTATCCACCTCCATTGTTTCAGATAGAGACTCGAGGTTTGCTTCGCGTTTCTGGAGGAGTTTGCAGACAGTCTTGGGGACTCAGCTCAGATTCAGTACAGCTTTTCATCCACAGACTGATGGGCAGTCAGAGCGGACTATACAGATCCTGGAAGACATGCTGAGGGCTTGCGTCTTGGATTTCGGCGGAGGCTGGATTCTACACTTATCTTTGGCTGAGTTCGCGTACAACAATAGCTTTCAAGCGATCATTCGGATGGCTCCGTTTGAAGCGTTGTATGGACGCAAGTGCCGATCACCGCTTTATTGGAGTGACGTGGGCGAGAGGCAGACCTTGGGACCAGATGTATTGTTAGAGGCAGAGGAGAAGGTCCGAGTGATTCGACAGCATCTTCAGACCGCCCAAAGCCGACAGAGGAGTTATGCCGATTTTCAGCGATGAGACTTAGAGTTTTAGGTTGGTGATCATGTATTCCTGAAAGTCTCGCCGTCCAAAGGAATCAGGAGGTTCGGCATTCGTGGGAAACTTAGCCCCCGATATATTGGACCCTTTGAGGTATTGGAGCGTATCGGGCCAGTTGCCTACCGACTTGCACTTCCTCCGAGGCTTGCTGGTGTCCACGATGTATTTCACGTTTCTACTCTGAGGAGGTATGTCTTCGACCCGTCGCACGTCATCGACTTCACACCGTTTGAGATCAGCGAGGATTTGAAGTTTGAGGAGCGCCCACTGCGAATTCTGGATCGAGAGGTGAGAGAATTGCGCAGTCGGGCCATTCCCTATGTGAAAATCCTATGGAGCAATCATGACGAGCGCGAGGCTACGTGGGAGCTCGAGTCAGAGTTGAGGGATACCCACCCCTACTTATTTGAGACATCGGACTGAGGATTGTTGTTTAGTTTGGTCTCGTTTCGAGGACGAAACTCTTTTTAGTGGGGGAGGATGTGATGATCCGGACTTCCGCAGGGACTTTTGCAACGTTAACAGTGACTGTAGGAAGCTTACACGGTGTAGCGGAACTAGTAGTGTCGAAATTGGACCTCAGAAATGGACTCGGCGCGAAAATCGGATCAAGTGGGCTTTTCCGGGGGCTTTCGGCAAAATTTCGGATGAGAATTTGGCAAAACGGACAGCGGATTTAGACTCAGCGTGCGAAAACGATCAAAATGGACTATTTACTTGAATTTTTTCGCCAAAAGTTACTGTTCACGCCGGAACAGTCACTCCGGCACGGCGGCGACGAACAGCGAGCGGCGGAGCACGGCGGCGCAGCGGCGGCGCAGCGGTGGAGCGCGGCGCGGGCAGGCGTGCAGGCGGGTTGGTCCACGGGCGAGGCGTGCACCGGGAGCACGGAAGGTGGAGCGTGCCACGTGGCAGCTCCTGATTGGTTGGGTTTCGTCAATTGTGGCGGTGGGGCGGCGACACGTGGCAGCACCCTATTGGCCGACAGGATCCGGAAGACCCGGCGCGGGGACCGGGCGCGTGCTCCCCGGGTGACACGTGGCGATTCCTGAATGGCCTTGCATGGCTATTTCGTGTTTTTGGGACACGTGGCGCGTCTTGGTTGGTTAGTTTTGGTGTTTCCTGTTTTGGGCCCGGATTTGGTGCGGAGCCCGAAGATTCTTTGGCCCATTATTTAAGCCACATCTCTCTCTCTCTTTGCCATTTCCGAATTATAGAGAGAGAATGTGAGCTTGTGGTCTATATGAAAATTGTTCCCCTTTCTGTCCTCTCTCTCCCCTAGAAGTTTCAGAATTTTTGGAGTTGCCGACAGCGAGTTATCTGCGACGCGGCGCGCTTCGACGTTTCCCTTTTTTCGGCTCGTTTCCGTCGCAGTTCAGTCGGAAAATTCCTGTGCTCTAACCGGATAGAATTTTTGAGCGATTTCTGCGGCAGCGCGTTCCTAAGAGGTAAGGCTTCGATTTTCGTGTTGATCACCTCGCTCCATTTCGCACTTTTGGCACGGTTCCCGAGGCACCTTTGACCCCCTTTTTGCTGTGGTATTTTTTGGACAGCATCGACTTCTCCGATTTATATCTTGGGTTAGGAGCATCGGATCAAGACGTATAAGTAGTTTATTTCGATCTACTCGTCGCAAGGAACGCAACCGTATTTTTTCTGGATTTTTCGGAGCACTGTACAGAGGTGAAAAACTCCTCTTTTTCCGTGCTGTTTGGAAAACAGCAAATACTGTATTTTTGGGATTTGTATTTATACCGGGTGCGTTGTTCTGTACAGCTGTACACTGTTTTCAGTGAGTTGCAGGATTAGAGGACTGTGGACAGCTAGGAGACTATTTGGGTGTGGATTGCGCTTTTCGAGGTGGGTGGTTGTTGCTTACCTTATTTTTGACTTGCTCACTAGGATTATTAAAACTCCCCTAAATTAAATGTGACAATTGATACTCTATTTGAGAACTATACATGTTGACCCCACAGATTATATGATAGCTCATTTTTGTTAAATTGGGACACTGTTGTTGGGACAAATGCTATATCATAATCTCGCATACAAATGACTTATTATGTCGGTACAGTAAGATCAATCTTTTTAAAATAAATATCTAACACTTTTCTACAGTTTTAAAATAGGACAATTGCATGCTTGCCTGGACATCTAGTCTACAGCTTTTAAAATAGGACAATTGCATGTTTGCCTGGACATCTAGTTAGGCCACTATTTATTGCTACACTATCATACTGGGACTTGACTTAGGAGAAACCACGTTTTGTTATTCTCCTTGCATTCAGATGCTTGTTGCTCAAATTTGAGCAGGGGTTTGGGATAGTGTAGTCGGGACTGTACTAGATTGTGGACTTGTGGGGTATTGCGGTGACCGCGGACGGTAGGCGGTCGACCGGATGTTTATCATTGAATCAGATTGGGATTGAGTCTGGCATAGTTTGCATCAGCTGGGGATTGGGTTTTCTTTAGTGGACGGAGTTTCCCACTTTGATCATAGTCGTGATCCAGACCTGCTATATTGTGATACTTGTGAGACATTGGTTACTTCACTCATGTGGGTCGCTCCCCTCGAGTGCCACTCCGGAGTAGGCGGTTGACATATTGGCCAGTGAGTGCCAGACAGTGAGTATCGGTCAGTGAGTACCGATTAGTCAGCAGATACTTGAGTGCCAGACAGTGAGCATCGGTCGGTGAGTACCGATTAGTCAGCAGATACTTGAGACAGATGAGCAGGCAGTGCCAGTGATTACTGGTCCATTGATTGGGTTCATTCAGGCAGTTGACCTCATAGTTGCATTCATACTGTTACCTTTTGGCACTGCATTGAGAGGCATAGTAGTGGTGTCAAAGGTGCCTCGGGAACAGTGCCAAAAGTGCGAAATGGAGTGAGGTGATCAACAGGAAAATCGAAGCCTTACCTCTTAGGAACGCGCTGCCGCAAAAATCGCTCAAAAATTCTACCTGGTTAGAGCACAGGAATTTTCCGACTGAACTGCGACGGAAACGGGCCGAAAAAGGGGAAACGTCGAAGCGCGCCGCGTCGCAGATAACTCGCTGTCGGCAACTCCAAAAATTCTGAAACTTCTAGGGGTGAGAGAGGACAGAGAGGGGAACAATTTTCATATAGACCACAAGCTCACATTCTCTCTCTATAATTCGGAAATGGCAAAGAGAGAGAGAGATGTGGCTTAAATAATGGGCCAAATAATCTTCGGGCTCCACACCAAATCCGGGCCCAAAACAGGAAACACCAAAACTAACCAACCAGGACGCGCCACGTGTCCCAAAAACACGAAACAGCCATGCAAGGCCATTCAGGAATCGCCACGTGTCACCCGGGGAGCACGCGCCCGGTCCCCGCGCCGGGTCTTCTGGATCCTGTCGACCAATAGGGTGCTGCCACGTGTCGCCGCCCCGCCGCCACAATTGACGAAACCCAACCAATCAGGAGCTGCCACGTGGCACGCTCCACCTTCCGTGCTCCCGGTGCACGCCTCGCCCGTGGACCAACCCGCCTGCCCGCGCTGCCCGCGCCGCGCTGCGCCGCCGTGCTCCGCTGCTCGCCGTTCGTCGCCGCCGTGCCGGAGTTACTGTTCCGGCGTGAACAGTAACTTTTGGCGAAAAAATTCAAGTAAATAGCCTATTTTGATCGTTTTCGCGCGCTGAGTCCAAATCCGCTGTCCGTTTTGCCAAATTCTCATTCGAAATTTTGCCGAAAGCCCCCGAAAAAGCCCACTTGATCCGATTTTCACGCCGAGTCCATTTCTGAGGTCCAATTTCGACACTAGTAGTTCCGCTACACCGTGTAAGCTTCCTACAGTCACTGTTAACGTTGCAAAAGTCCCTGCGGAAGTCCGGATCATCACAATAGGCTTTTGAAAGACGGGAGCAAAGTGAAAAGGCGGTATATTATAGGGGGGTTTTATGTAATTTAGCCTATTTAAATTTAGCTTTTCTTTATAAAAAATTTACAAATTTTGAAAATTTATAAATTTTTAAAAATTTATAAATTTTTAAAAATTTATAAATTTTTATATAAAAATTTGTATAAATTTAAAATTTTAAATATTTATGAATTTTAAATTTATTAAAATTAAAGTTAAAAATTTAAAAATTTTATAAATTTAAAAATTTAAAAAATCTAAATTTTAATTGTCTCAAAAAATGTGCAAAAGAGTGCAAAAATTTTAATTTTAACATTTGTATCAATTTAAAAATTTCTACAAAAAATTTAAAAATTTGTATATAAAAAATTTGTATAAATTTTAAAATTTTAAAATTAATAAATTTTAAAAATTTAAAAATTTATAAATTTATTAAAAATTAAAGTTAAAAATTTTGAAATTTGTAAAATTAAAAAAAAATTAAAATTAAAATTTTATAAATTTAAAAATTTTTAAAATTTAAAAAATTTTAAATTTTAAATTTTATAAATGTAAAAATTTAAATTTAAAATATATAAAAAATAGGTGGAAAAAAGTTATTCCTACCCAAAAGTGGGTGGGAACAAGCTGTTCCTACCTAGGGGTGGAACTATAGTTCCCCCCCTTAATGGCCTATCCCAAGATAGGCCATTAAGCGGGGGAACTATAGTTCCTCCCCCTTTTTTTTCGTTTGGGTATAAAGGGGGGGATAAAATCTGTGACACCCCAATAGGCTCACATCGGATGGGAATGGAGTTATGATTGGGTTTATAAGAAAAATGGATATTAGTATTAATGACTGGGCTTAAGCATTTTGGGTTGTAGTTTGGATCCAACGAGTTATTATTGCTAGTGGGCCGGGTCATTACATTATGGTATCAGAGCCAATAACCAGCCGGAAGTGTGTGACGAGTCTCGACTAAGCCTGGGTCTAGATGACATGGCTAGCGAGACAAATCTCACTTCGCCTGGTGATTTTGGGCTGTATGTATATTTGGGCCGACGAGGACGTCAGGCCTAAACGGGGGGAGTCTGTGACACCCTAATAGTCCCATATCGGATGGGAATGGAATTGTGATTGAGTTTATAAGAGAAATGAACACTAGTAATAATAAGCGGGCTTAAGCATTTTGGGTTGTGATTTGGGTCCAACGAGTTATTATTGCTAGCGGGCTGGGCCGTTACAACATCCCCCTTTATACCCATTCCAAACGGTGACTTAGGGTTTAGTAGGCGGTTGGTGGAATAGTATGATCCAAGGGATGGAAATGGCCAAAAGGATATTTAACGACAAAAAATTTTGTAGCACCAGGTGCTTGGTGCTATTGATAGTATAGTAGCCAGATTCTCTCTCTCTCTCTCTCTCTCTCTATATATATATATATATATATATATATATATAGTAGAGCTCATGTGCTTGTACAAGCACAAGAGCTCTTGTGCTTGTGATTTTATATCCGTTGGATGTGATAACTTTGAGATTCCTGCAGTGTAGTTAAGAGATGAAATTCACGACGTTAGACTCTCCTGGCACTCTCTCTCTCTCTCTCTCTCTCTCTCTCTCTCTCATCGAACACACTCGCATGACACTCTCTCTCACACCTGACATACTCACATGACACACACACACACTCTCTCATTTTTTTTTTCTTCTTTTGGCTGTGCCTTTTTTTTCTCTCTATTTTTGACTACAGACCCAAAAACTCTCTCTCTCTCTCTCTCTCACACCAGAACCAAGCTATAGCTTAAGTCTATCCCCTGCACGAGCTCTTGCGCTTGAAGGTAGCCTCCCCTGCGCGAGTCTCTCCCGATTTGGCACTCCGACGAAGCCGAGGCCCGTGCACACCTTCGCCCACGCCTCCCCGGCCTTACGCGAGTCGATCCCGAATGAGGCGAGAGGCGTCCACAGGTAAGCATGATTTTTTTAAAATTTTAATTTTTTTTTAAACACAAATTTTAAAACTTTAGTAAGCATAATTTTTGTAAGCATGATTTCTTTAATAATAATCATGAAAGGTAAGTATGATTTTTTTAAAATTTATTTGAAACACAAATTTTGAAACTTGGTAAGCATGATTTTTTTTGAAACACAAATTTTGAAACTTGGGTAAGCATGATTTGTGTTACAAAAAAATCATACTTACCTGTCATGATTAAAAAAATCATGCTTGAAATTTATAATGCTTACCCTAGTTTCAAAATTTGTGTTTCAAAAAAATCATGATTACCCAAGTTTTAAAATTTGTATTAAATAAATTTGAAAAACATCATACTTACCTGTTATGATTTAAAAAAAAAAATCATGCTTACTAAAGTTTTAAAATTTGTGTTTAAAAAAAAATTAAAATTTTAAAAAATAAATTTTAAAAAAATCGTGCTTACCCAAGTTTTAAAATTTGTGTTTCAAATAAATTTTAAAAAAATCATACCTATCATGATTTTTTAAGAAGTCATGCTTAAAAAAATCATGCTTACTAAAGTTTTAAAATTTGTGTTTAAAAAAATTAAAATTTTAAAAAATAAATTTTAAAAAAATCATGCTTACCCAAGTTTCAAAATTTGTGTTTCAAATAAATTTTAAAAAAATCATGCTTACCCGAGTTTTAAAATTTGTGTTTCAAATAAATTTTAAAAAATCATACTTATCTGTCATGATGCTTAAAAAAATCATGCTTATTAAAGTTTTAAAATTTGTGTTTAAAAAAAAATAAAATTTTAAAAAATAAATTTTAAAAAAATCATCCCTACCCAAGTTTCAAAATTTGCGTTTCAAATAAATTTTAAAAAAATCATGCTTACCTGTGGAAGCCTCTCGCCTCGTTCGGGATCGACTCGCGTAAGGCCGGGGAGGCGTCGGCGAAGGTGTGCACGGGCCTCGACTTCGTCGGAGCGTCAGAGCGCCGTATCGGGAGAGACTTGAGTAGGGAAGGCTACCTTCAAGCGGAGGAGCTCGCGAAGGGGAGAGACTTAAGCTGTAGCTCGTTTTTGCTGTGTGTGTGTGTGTGTGAGAGAGAGAGAGAGAGAGAGAGAGAGAGAGAGAGGGGGAGGGAGAGTGTTTTTGGGTCTGTAGTAAAAAATGGAGAGAAAAAAGGCACATTCAAAAAAAAAGAAGAAAATGAGAGTGTGTGTGTCATGTGAGTGTCAGGTGTGAGAGAGAGAGTGTCATGTGAGTGTGGCAGATGAGAGAGAGAGAGAGAGAGAGTGCCAGGAGAGTCTAACGCCGTGAACTTCATCTGTTAACTACACTTGTATTAATCTCAAAGTTATCACATCTAACGGATATAAAATCACAAGCACAAGAGCTCCTGTGCTTATACAAGCACAGGAGCTCTACTCTATAATATATATATATATATATTATAGAGTAGAGAGAGAGAGAGAAGGGAGAGAGAGAGAGAGAATTCGGCTATCATACTTTTAGACGATCGTTTTTGTACTCATAAGTCGTCTTTGATAATAGAGCCTCCGAATCGATGATCCATACTATTAAATATGATTTAGAGCATTTGAAATATCTAGTAACCAAAAATTTACAATTTTTCGACATTATTTATTGTATGATCAAAAGATATCAAAATAGACAATTTTAATGGTTGGTATAGGATGCTCGCTTTTTAACGGTGTAAAAGAATGGGGATTGGTTGAATTTTTGATAGAAAATTCTATTCCCTGACTAGATAAAGATCAATAACTCCGATCTTAAATTGAAGAATCCAATCCTCTATTTTTAGGAGATCGTTCGATTTTGACCGTTCATTTTATACCCGCTTGATGGACTTCATTATAATTTTGAAAAATTATGAAATTTGTTTTTTAGAAGTTTAAACTTATATATATATATATATATATATATATATATATATATATATATATATATATATATAAACTTCCAACTATTGGGCCCTTGGATCTATACTATTACCACCACCAACTAGTAAACCCTAGGGATCTAAGGGCCTAAATTTGGAAGTATGTTCAATAGAAAATTTCATTGATTTACATTTTCTGTTCCAATTGAAAATTTCTCTTCCTACGAAGCATGCCAAAAACTGCCATCTTATACCATGTTCTCGGGCAAGTGGCATTCTGCAATTTGGTTCTTATTCTGCCGACCATTATTTCACTAGAAATGTCTTAACATGATGCTTGTAGGACCTTAAGTAATTTTTATGGTTTCAATTTAAATACATCATAGTTATTTCTTTTCTTTGTAACTTTCTTTTTCTTTGGTCTGATGAACAAATACTATGTCTAGATACTTGTATTCATGTTATTCTAACTTCTGCAATGATGAATTGGATTTTCCTCATTATTTCTTCCTAAATTTATCAAACTACTATCAGTCAGTCATTTTTATCTTACATCTATTCTTTTTAACTGGACTGTTTACCATCGCATTTACATGGATAACATGTGAATCGGGTTGAACGTTACTTTCCTTCTCAGGGATTACTACCTCTCAAATTGCTAGCTATGCTTTCACTTGGGGAACAGTTGCTGTCCTTCCATTCTACACTCTTATGGTTCTAGCTCCTAATGCTGAATTCGTAAGTCTATGCCGCGATGCAACTATCTTATTATTTATTATCTCTTTAGTTTTAGTACGAACAAATCTTAATCCATATTCTTATGATCTTTGGTTTGAATTCTTTTCATGTCCCAATTCCAGACAAAAAGAACTATGGAGAGCAGTGCACCATATGTCGTCCTCGGATTCCTGTATGCCTATCTTCTTTACCTATCATGGACCCCTGATACATTGCGATCTATGTTTGCTAGTAAATATTGGTTGCCGGAGGTCAGTATTCAATTTATTCTATGGAGCTCTGCTGGTTTATTCAATTATTTGCAAAAAATTAGTAGCACATCCCCAATATAAGTAACTTAAAAATTGGCTCCAGAACTAAAGATTTTGGAAATTGAACCCCTCCAGCAGTCTTCTTGTTTGATTCCAGATAACTGGAAGTTACATCAGAACTTAATTAATGGTTTCCATCAAAATAGCTTTACAGGATACTAAACAATATTCAATTAGGTTGCATATAATTCTATCCGGAAGTTACAAATATCACAAAGTTTTGAAACAAAATTTGAATTAAAATAACGTGTTTATTAAGGGGTTAGATGGTTAATTGAAAATGTTTTGTCATATATTTTTAATCGGCTCATAGTCTAATGTTATCTGCAGTTACCTAGCATCGCAAGAATGTTTACAAATGAAATGACTGTTGCTTCGGCATGGATTCATCTGCTAGCTGTAGACCTTTTCGCTGCAAGGTAACATTACTTGCCATAACTTGTGTTCTCGTAAGCCCTCTTTGGCACTTGATATTGGATAGGGTAAGACGAGAAGCAATTATCGGAGGAGAAATAGGGTTTAGCAACTCGGAGACGTGGGTGGTCACGACAATTAGGGGATGGACTCGGTGAGATATATTGTTGATTTTTGAGTCCTACCCTTTGAATTCCAACCTCTCAGATCAGATTCAACAACCACATTGTGCAACCTTGATGCTCTCGAGTAGCTAAAATTATCCTCCCAGAGCGTTATTTTCTAGTCTTATCCTATTCAGTTCAATTCTGGATGCTAAACATGCTTTTAGATTCTATCCGTTCTCGCTACTTAATAAAGACGAGAGAATGGATCTTTCCGCTGTGCAATGTTACTTCTTACCAATTGTATGTTTTTGAAATTCAGGCAGGTATTTCATGATGGACTGAAGAATAAGGTAGAAACAAGGCATTCAGTGTCTCTGTGTCTTCTTTTTTGCCCAGTTGGGATTGCTTCTCATGCCATCACAAAGGTTTTAGCAAGAGGGGCTAATAGGTCACATTGATGATGTAATTAGACATATATATATATATATATATAGAGAGAGAGAGAGAGAGAGAGAGAGAGAGAGAATTAGGCTGGAATACTATCGATAGCACTAAGTCATTGGTGCTACTAAGTTTTTAGTCCTTGGATTAAGAGATGTGTGGTTAGGATGATAGTGGTTCCCTAGGGTTTAGTAGGTGGTTGGTTGAATAGTAAAAATCTTAGGAGGCCACTATAATTCCAACCATACATACTTTTATTCAAGGGCTAAAAACTTGATAGCATCAATTGGTGCTATCGATAGTATTCCAGCCGGACTATATATATATATATATATATATATATATATATATATATATATATATTGTTTTCTCTCTTGTTGTCTTATTTTTTTCAATTAAATAATATGAAACTACAGCTTTAGTTGTAGAGCCAATATCAATGTAATTTGAGCTTCTTATTAATGAGTACTTTAACCACATGCATCCATTTACTGTTGGGCTGTTAAGCTTCAGTTCTTATTTCGAAACATCTTGTGTAGCATTGTTAGTTAATTCCGATCTAGAGAAATATGGTATGTGATTTATATGGAGAGACATTTTTCTATACATCAAGGGAACAATTACATGAGTCATTTTTAGATGTTGGGTCTATTTTATACATTTTGAAATAACCTCCTCATATAAAATTTGTTCAATATATTTTGTTAAAAAAAAAAGTGAGTGAATTTTCCATAGTCTCCTAGAAGAATGTGGTAACCTAAAGAATCCCTCAGAGCAATTATTCCTGAAGTTACTAACAAACAAATATCAAATCACATGTATCTGCTATTAGCTGAACATCTTATTTCAAAGTAAAACATCATAAAAACTACATTACATAACACACTTTGCACTAATTGCAAATACTCAATTGACTGCAAAGAACAAAAAGAATTCAATGCATTTTTGCATATATAAAATTTAATTTCTGTAAGGTACATATCTTATCTCTTCTTTGAGTTGCACCTGAAAAACTCTATCCACCTCTTCTTTTACATGGTTGATGAGTAACAGCATGTCAGAGGAGGTAGAACTGTTGAAGTTGATGAAGAAATTAGCATGAAGTGGAGAGACTTTTGCACCTCCTATCTCAAACCCTTTGAGCTCGACCAACTCGATTAATTCTCCTGCCGATATTCCTAAATTCTGAGGATTTCTGAATACGGATCCTGCGCTTCGCTCTCCGATCGGCTGAGTCCTCCTACGCCTGCATTTGAGTGCTTCACATTAATAGTAGAGACTTAAATATGAAGTACAGGATAAATCTTCTTTTAACATTTTGTTCTGACATCTCTTCTGTATCTTCAATTTAGCATTAATGAAGGATTGGGAGAGATCCAACAGAAATTTGGATGTGGAGGTTTGTAGTCAACAATACATCAACTATGATTATTTTTTCTTACAAAATCTCGGAAAAGTAATGGTGAAAAGTATTCCTTTAACTTAATCAAGGGTTGCATGAGCAACTGTTAAAGTTAGCTACAAATTGCCAAGTGATGCTAGGAGAGAAACATAGGAGAAAGAAGATAATTCAAGAAAGGATTAAGAAATTAGATGTATTGTTAACCATCTCATTTACAGACCTCTCCCACTTACGAACATGAAATGGGCGACGATATTATCATATAAAATTAAACTCATCTTGACACATCCTACTCTGCCCCTGAAGGCTAAACTAGACTTCGAACTCGGGAATCGGGTATCAACCACAAAGTCCTTTTTATTCGGTGAAGTTTATATAATCGAGTGCAGCATCAACTAATGATGTTTTTCATATTATGCTAAAACTGAAGAAGTTTAATTCCAAAATTATATAATAAAACCATCAGTCATGAACTTCACTAGAGAAGCTTCCAGAATCGAGCAAGTTAAATTTTAATCACCTCAAAATAGAAAATTTATAGTACAAAGTTTAGATCTAACTAAGCTCATTACTAAAATTGATAAAGTACCCTCAGAATTAATCCAACTTCGAACTGTTGGCACCTATTTGAAAACACCAATTTGAGATCAAAATTGTTCCCAATATTGGATCGCTTAGATCATAAATTCATGATGAAAAAAACTCAAAATTAAGTTGATAGATTTACGATCAGCTAACTGCATGGTATCAGTCCTCCCGAAATTGGTGCCAGTTTCTAGTGAGAGCAAGTGGACAATCTTTAAGATATAATTACACAGAATTAAACTCAAATGAAAAGAAAAAATTGATCTAGTAATACAAAACCTCACCTCTCCAATAGAGCTCGTTGCCGCTCCCTCGACTTCTCTACAGCTGTCAACCGGAACCTCGCTGATAAGATGGCAGCTAAGTCTGTCATTTCTTGGAACGATGACCAACGGTACCCAAATGCTATATCGCTCCTCCTCAGCCTTCGTACCTCTCCTTCCGTGGTGACAATCTCCACTTCATCAATTACACTGCCAGTATCCTAGATTACGAAACAAATGTATCATTTGAACAGTAAATGCTATAAGTCTAGACCTAACCTCGAACCTCCAGACTCACCTTATAATTGCCGTTATTCTAACGGCATGATTTAAAGGTCTCAGTGTAACAGCCTTATTTGGCGTAACTAGCATCATTGAACCTCAACCTGCTAGTTCAATTTCAGTTTATTTCTCAATCTTTCCTTACAAATGAATCCCTAAACTCCGCACCCTGTTTCAACTTTTATTAAAATGTTGAGGAACCCCGAAATACGATTTACTTTTGTAGGTTCCACACTTGCATTGTGTTATGAAAATTAACATATCATTAGCTAAGAAATCCACATGAATCGATTCACCTGCTCGTTAGCCCCTGCATTCATAAAAACAGCCCCGCCGACAGTTCCAGGTATCCCACCGGCAAATTCAAGCCCTGAGTAACCCTCAACAGAGCACCTAACACCTAATCGATTGAACGGATATCCGCTCCCGACCATATAAACTCCGGGCTCAATTACTTCAAATTGGTCGAGCCGGTTCAGTATCACCAAGCCATCAAAGCCGCGATCATCGAAGAGGCAATTCGAGCCTCTACCGACGATCAAGAATTGAATGCGCTTCATTTCACAATACCTACAAGAATTCGACAAAAGAAGAGTCCGTTACAGTTACGAACGCAAGTTCGGATACAAGTGTTCGATGAAATGACCACCAACCGGATAGCGGAAACGAGCTCTGAGGGCCGGGAAACTTGAATGAAGTACTTGCATGGGCCACCAATTCCCCAGCTGCTGAGCTCCTTTAAGCACTTCTGATTGCGGAGAATTCTCCGGTCGATCAACGACATGTCGACCCCGCCATCGAGGTCTAGTAAAGAAGGCGGCTTGGAACTCAATGTCACCTCTTCTTTAATGGGTGTGATGGTTTTGGAGGCAGGAGAAAGGAGAAGATGATTGTGGGGTAAGGATAGTGAGGTGGGTAGAAGATAAAGAGACCCATTTGATTTGGTGATGTGGGAGGTAGTGGATGAAGAGAGTGGAGAAGAAGAGGGTAGAGGCAACAATGCCATGATGCTGCTGCTACTTCTTCTTTCACCTTTGTTTGTTGTTTAACTCCCTCTTCAAGGACATGTAACAAACACTTGGTGGGCAAGAGAATGGAACCCACATTTCCATTTCCAGAGTTGGGTTTGGGAGAGCAAGTTTTAGAACCTTATCATCTATAGCTCTATAATAGCATTTGATTCATTACTCTCTTGGGTTCTTTGTAATTTTCAGAGGTGTGGATCAGGTGGAGCCCGTACTCAACCTTGGGTGCTGTTTGAGTACTAATGATGTGAGATGCTCTATTATGATTGAAGAGATGTTTCTTATTTTTATTTTATTTTTTACTTTTGAAGAAGCTGTATCCGCAGATTGGGATTACAATTCACCTTGCTGTTTGTGAGATATTTCGATTTTATTCTCAAAATTGACTCGAACTCTGCTTCCTTATTTAGTAGTAAGCTTACGCAATTCGCCCACGTTTGTTTAGTACATCAAAGTTGAATATTATTATTAAGAATATATGTTTTTATTTATTTTTTTTTTTTGTAAGCATGACTTTTAAATTTTAACATGAATTAGTAATATTAATAGTAATAGCAATAGGAAGCATCAATAACAATAAATTAGTAATAATACCAATTATACTTAGTGTTAATATTTTATTAAAGTTTAATTCAATTTAACTTAACTAATTTTAGATTAACTAATTTTAGATTAGCTCGAATTAATTTTAAGCCGAAAACACGCTGAATTTTGTAAGCTTTTTTTTATTTCGAGCCAAATATAAGTCGACTTAGATTACTTTCAAGCCCATCACGAGCAAGCATCGTGTTTGACTCGTTGACAGCCAACCTAGGCCACTAGATCTCTAATACCTTTTATAGAACCAACTCTACAATGACTTCTTCTTTTTTTTTTTTTTTTTTTTTTTTTTTTTTTTTTTTTTTTTTTTTTTTTTTGCGAAAACAGTTTAGCAAGAATTCGAATACCAGACCGTAAGGCTGCGTTTGGTTCGAGGATAAGAAAAATTTAGTTATACTGGGGATAGGTATAAGTTATGGTACTAGCAGGAACTAGTGTAAATTTCTGTTTGGTTGGATTTAAGAGTTATACCGGATTTAAAAAAAATTGTGTTTGGTAAATTATATAGGAATAAGAAGAATAAGGTAGATAAAAAAAATTGTGTTTGCTTGAGTATAGAGGAATAAAAAGAATTGAGAGGGAATAAATATGTGTATTGACTATTTTGCCCTCTATAATATAATTTAAAAATAAAATAATTTATGGTATTAATCAACCTTATAATAAATTTAAATTAATATTAAAAAATTTAAAAAATATTTAATTTTTTTTAGAGGGACCGCGACGCAGATCGGCCCGAGCTCGGTGTACGCGGAGAGCGTTGCCGCAGCGGGGCAGATCTGTGCGATGGAGCTTCGATCGGGGGAGAAGAAGATGGAAAAAATGGAGACGGAGAAAGGGGAGAAGAAGATGGAAACAATGGAGAAGGAGAAAGGAGCCGCACAGAGTGTGCCGCCGCGGGTCCGCGACGCGGCGATCGGCGGACGGCGATGGAGCGGCTTCCGCACCGGGGCCGCGACGCAGATCTGTGCAACGGAGCTTCGGGCAAGGCCTCACTGTGCGATGGAGCTTCGATCGGGGGAGAAGAAGGTGGAAAAAATGGAAAAGAAGAATGGGGAGAAGGAGAAGAAGATAGAAACCATGGAGAAGGAGGAAGTGGCCGCACAGGGCACCCACGTGAACGCGGCCTCGATTCTCGTGCATTTTTGCAAACCCAGCCAATTCCATATGGGGGTGGGAACAGCTGCTGTTCCCACCCCCAAACCTCTTATTCTGATTTAATGGGAACTACTGTTCCCATTAAAATTATTCTCGTTTGGGTATAAAAATGAGGATAAGAGGGTTATTCCCCCCTTATCCCCGTTACCAAACGGAGTGTAAAGGCCCTGTTTGGTAATGGGTTAAGGTAGAACTAGCTAATCCTAGGATAAGTATAAAGTACGGAACTAGGGTAAAAAAGTGTTTGGGATAGTTCCAGGGATACGAGATTTTATGTTTGGTGTGAGAATGAGAAATAAGAAGAATAAAGAGCTTAGGTTGGGATAATTTATCTTTTTGCCCTCAAGATTTAATATGTGATAAAAGTTGTTAAAATCTAATTAGTTCGTTTTAATTAATGGATTAAAATTTTAAAAAAATTAAGATAAAATCAAAATCATAATCAAATTATTTTTTTAAAAAATAATATTTAATTTAACATTTTATTTTCTCAAATTAAATTTAAAATTTTAAATATAAAATTTCAACATTTAAATTTTAAAATTTAAAATTTTATAATATTAATTTTAAATTATAAATTTTAATCATAAAATTTTTTAATTTTCAAATAATAACTTTAACTTTCTTCGTTTTAATTAATGGATTAAAGTCTTACAAAAATTAAGATAAAATTAAAATCAAAATCAAAATCAAAATCAAAATCAAAATCAAAATCAAAATCGAAATCAAATTTCAAATTATATTTTATGAAAATAATATTTAATTTAATATTTTATTTGTTTAAATTAAAATTAAAATTTCGAATATAAAATTTCAAAATTTAAAGTCTTACAAAAATTATGATAAAATCAAAATCAAAATAAAATTTTTAAAATTTTAAAAATAATATTTAATTTAACATCCAATTAAATTAAAAAGAGAGAGAGAGGAGAGAGAGGGATTTGTGATGATAAGAGTGTATTGGGAAGAAGGAAAGGATAGAAATAGAGAGGGATTTGTGATAATGAGAGTGTATTGGGAAGAGAGAAAGGAGGGGAGGAGAGGTAATTTGGTAAAAAAAAAAAAAAAAAATTATAAAATAATGGTAAGAACTGTTGTTTGTACTAGAACTACTGTACCGAATAATTTCTGGTGCGTTTGGTAGAATAAGAGGGATAAACTCCTTATTTTCTTGTTCTAACTCCGAAACAAACGGGCCCTTATTCAACGACATAAAAAATAAATATAATTCATGTCACACATTTATTTATTCATAAAAGAGTTACCAAAACACGAAGCACATGATGAGTTAATCGACAGGGTGACAATATTAATTCTCATACAATAATGGGATAAACTGCATCCATGGCTAGACCACATAGTCCTTCTTTGGCTTGAATGTCTCTTTCCAAAAGGATATATCCATTATCACCCCATTCACCACCCCAAGAATTTTTTGCAATCCAATACTTGGTTCCAGTGTTGTCCTGATCCCCGCATCCAACAATTGCTATAGCGTGATTGTGGGCGGTCCCGCAGGGTCCCGTGAATACCCCGCCACCATAGAATTGGAAGGATAACCCGACTGCTTCAACATAAACTGAAACTGGTTGGTTCGCCACCACCTTTTTCAGTGCTCTTTCATCGTTTTTAGGAACATAGTGAAAATTACTGACCAAAGCTGCTTTATAAGTTATCTTATTATTGTCACAAGAGCTCTGCACTCCTGTATAGGGATATATTTTCTCCGTGTTGAGACCTTGGATTAGCACGACGAAGTTATAAGCTCTGTCTAAGTAACCACCACTGCATCCGAAATTCGTGGTAACACAATCTACAAGTTCTTGTTCTGAGAGAGAAATCAACTGTTTCTTCTTAATTTTAAATATCCCTTCGATTGCAGCCACTGTAGCAAATGCCCAGCATGATCCTATTTTATAGATCAAGAAATAGTTAGAAGAGTTGGTGTAAAATATGAGGAAAATGAAAGCTAGGTAGGCCGTCTAGTTATAAGCTGAAAAAATTGCATTTATCATGCATCATTAATACAAACATAATACAAACATATTGCTTGTGACTCTTTTACAAAAAACGCAACCCAGATCACTTGTAAGTCAAATGTAAAAATGCATTTTTTATTGACGGTACCAAGTGCAACAATCTGAGGGTTGATGATTAATTGGTATCTGAGATTCTTGGTTAAAAGCCTAAATGTTTCATATTTTTAAAAAATAAACTTAGCATTTTGCATTTTCTGGGTAATTACTTTCTTACATAATTTGATGTAAATTATTCAATTGTAAATGTCTAAACTTATATTTAAAAAAATATGGTAATTAAAGTAAAAATTCTTGCCTTGCACCAGGACAAAACTTTTCAGGTAAAAGTGTAGGGTATTTATCAAATATAGGTTCTCAACTTTTAGGTATTTTTAAAACGTTTCTAAGTTTTCATCTTTTTATGTAAGCTCTGAATGTTCAATTACTCTACTGTACTTACTACATGTTTTTGATAGATTCTACATATCATGCAATAATGTCAACGTACGCTACATGAGCTACATTTTTAAGTAGTTTATGCAAATGTATCCACCTTTTTAGATTATTTTAAATAACTCTTAGACTTGTCATCTTTTTTAATATAAGCTCCTCAATTAATTTTGAATTTGTTTATTATAAAACTCTCGAGCATCTTTCACTAATTAAATTTCTTTATCATATTTGCCTTTTATACTTTTAGCCTTCATTTAGTTTTGGAATAAATAAGAGACAACAAAAGTTATTTTTGCTATTCCATCAAACAGTATAAAAAAAAATGACAAGAATAGCTATTTCGATCAAATCGAATTATTCTAAGTAATTCAAGGATAATTCAAGAATAATTATTCCACCTTTTTAGAGGAATATGACTATTATTATACTATAGTTGCCATATTAAAAATAATTACAGTAATTAAAAAAAACATAGTTATATTATTCTATATATTATTTTATAATAATAATAATAATAATAATAATAATAATAAAATATTATTATTATTATTATTATTATTATTATTATTATTATTATATCTTTATTACTTTTATAAATTTATATTATATGTTATCCTAAAATATGTAGGGTGAAGAAGCTTTCTAAAGTAAAAACTTACTAACAAAATTTGCTACAGCAAATAAAGTGGAAGAAACACTTTTAAACTCAAACAACCTTTTTTTTTCTTGTCACTTACAAGCTTACAATCAAAGAATTTAAATAGTAAAAGAAAACTTGAAGTTTAAGAAAACTCAACACATGTTCTCCACTACACCCACTACACATTTGCTCCTAAAAACTAGTTAGCATGAACTCCACTACATAACCCACTACTAACACAAAGTAATCCATCACTCCATGACTTAGTCAATTTCTAACTAAATTGGTCCACTACTAGCACTACTTGCATAATAATAGGACCACTAACATTTGTTGCATCATTTTCCAACACTCCCCCTTGATGCAAATTCAGTAACACCGAGGGCTTTTCTGAACTTTAAAAATTTGTCGTGAGAGAGAGCTTTTGTCAATCCATCGGCAACTTGTTCGTCGGTGGAACAATTCTTCATGTCAATTTGCTTATTATGGACAAGATCCCGAATGAAGTGATGGCGTATTTCGATGTGTTTTGTACGACCATGGAATACCGGATTCTTCGTCATTGCGATGGTTGAACGGTTGTCACAATATATCTCCGTTGGGTGTTCTTGTGCATGATGTAGATCCTCCAAAATTCTTTGCATCCAAACAGCTTGACAGGCGGCCGATGTTGCTGCTATATATTCAGCTTCAGAGGAGGACAATGCGGTAGTAGCTTGCTTCTTTGATGCCCAAGAAACAGCTCCTGATCCAAAATTGAAGATCCATCCGCTTGTGCTTTTCCTGTCATCTTGAGAACCTGCCCAATCACTGTCACTAAAACCAACCAATTTGAGATTAGTAACTGGGTGGTACCAAATGCCGAAATTAATAGTTTCCCGAATGTAGCGTAGAATTCGTTTTGCAGCTCCAAGGTGATGCTTTGTAGGATCATGCATAAATCTGGATATTAAGCTGACGGAAAACATAATATCAGGACGTGAATGTGTCAAATACATTAAACCCCCAACTATACTTCTGAAAATTCGTGCATCAACTCTTTCTGTTCCATCATCCTTTGTCAATTTTTCATTCGGATTCATAGGAGTTGCAAATCCTTTACAATTCTGCAGCTTAAATTTTTTGAGCAAGTCCAATGCATACTTTTCTTGAGTCAAAAAGATACCATTATCAGTTTGCATAACTTGAAGACCAAGAAAATAATGTAAAAGTCCCAAATCTGACATATCAAATTCATGCATCATAATATTCTTGAAATCATGAATAAGATGATCCGATGAACCCGTGTAAATTATGTCATCGACATAGACACAAATAATGATAATCTCTTTACCTTTCACCTTTATATATAACGTAGGTTCATTCTCGCTTCTCTGAAAATCATGTTGCCGGAGATGGATATCAAGGCGGCTATACCATGCTCTAGGGGCTTGCTTCAAGCCATAAAGAGCTTTCTTGAGCTTGTAGACTTTCTCTTCTTTTCCTTTAACGACAAAACCCTGTGGCTGCTCTACATACACATCTTCATCCAAATTTCCATTAAGAAAAGCCGACTTAACATCGAATTGATAAACAGACCATTTCATTTGAGCAGCTAAAGCTAAAATAATTCGAACAGTTTCTAAACGAGCAACAGGTGAAAAAGTTTCAAGAAAATCAATACCAGGTTTTTGAACATATCCTTTGGCTACAAGCCGCGCTTTGTATTTTTGAACCTTTCCGTCAGCACCATGCTTCACCCGATAAACCCATTTTACACCAATTGCTTCTTTTTCTTTTGGCATGTCAACAAGCTCCCAAGTTCTGTTCTTTTCAATAGCTGCAATCTCTTCATGCATTGCGTTCTTCCATTCCTTTTTTTCATAAGCTTCTTCAAAACATACGGGCTCTGCAACCATAAGAGCAAATTTGCAAGTTTCATAAATTTCTTTCAAGGACTTTACCTTTAAAGGAGGGGTTTCTGAATCCGACAATGATGAAGTCGATTTTTCCACAGTTTCTTTCCTTTGGCCTTTTGGAGTGGCTTGCGAAGCTTCTACTTCTTCATTTGGAAGTGCGAGTGACTTTCTTTCGTCAATTGGTAATGGTACATGCGCACTTTCATTCCAATCCCAAAAACTATCTTCATCAAAAATAACATCTCGGCTTATAAGTAGTTTCTTTGTTATCGGATTGTATAGTCGATAGCCTTTTGATTCATTACTATAGCCAATAAAGATACATTTTTCACTTTTGTCATCCAATTTTTTACGATTTTCGGTGTGAACAAATGCATAGGCAATAGAACCAAAAATTCTAAAATAGCTCACCTCGGGCTTTCTTCCACACCAAGCTTCAAAAGGTGTCATATTACGTACCGCCTTGGTTGGAGATCGATTTAGGAGGAACACCGAGGTTGCTACAGCTTCAGCCCAAAAATCATTTGGAAGCTTCTTCTCTTTAAGCATACTTCGAGCCATCTCCACTATTGTTCGATTTTTGCGCTCGGCAACTCCGTTTTGCTCCGGTGTATACTTCACTGTTAATTGCCTGCAAATGCCATTTTCTTTGCAAAAAGAAAAGAAATTAACGGATAAAAACTCTCCCCCTCGATCTGTTCGGAGAATCTTAATGGAATACCCACTCTGGTTCTCAACTTGCGCCTTAAACTCCCGAAATCTATCAAGTGCTTCTGATTTCTGTGCGATGAAGTACACCCAACTCATTCTGGTAAAATCATCAGTAAACAACAAAAAGTACTTACTTTTGTTAAGAGAAAGAGTTTGCATTGGACCACAAATGTCGGCATGTATCAACTGTAGAGGTCTTGAAGCTCTCCAAGATTTTCCAATGGGAAAGGAAATTCGGTGTTGCTTGCCATAAACACACCCTTCACAAACTTCATCCATACAATCTATTCCCGGTAAGCCAAACACCATTTTCTTTTGACTCAACAATTTCAATCCATTAAAATGTAAATGACCATAACGCAAATGCCAAAGCCATGATTCATTTTTAGTATTAGCAACCAAAGCATGCTCATCAATACATGAAATGTCAAGTACAAACATCTTATTTTCAGCCATATGAATTTTAATCAAAGGCATTTCAGATCTTTCATGACTAATCTCACAAAAATTATCATGAAACTTAACATGATATCCTCTTTCAATCAGTTGTCCAACACTTAGTAAGTTATGAGCCAATGAAGGTACATAATAAACATCGTTGATAAGCTTTTCCATACCTGACTTAGTTTTTATAGCAACTGTCCCTTTTCCTTCAATTTGTAGAACCTTATCATCTCCGAGCCGAACTTGCAATTTTACGGATTCATCAACGTGACGAAAAAGGTTCTTAAATCCCGACATATGGTTGCTATACATCCACTATCCAAAATCCACAAATCAGCACTACTAACATTAGAATTCAGACAGGTAAGAAATAGTTTACCTTCATCTTCTTTCTTTTCTGCATAGTTGGCTTGTTGTTTTGCTTTAGCCCAACAATAAGATTCTATATGACCATATTTCTTACAAAAATGACATTGCTTACTTTTATAGCCTTGGCTTTGGTTGCTTTTCTCGTTGTCATCTTGTTGATAGTTTGTATCGAATCTTCCTCTACTATAGCCTCGGCCTCTTCCACGACCGCGAAAGCCACTTCTTCCACGGCCTCTTCCTGCATATTTTTGGTCGCCTCTTGTCTTTGAATTCTCAACTCTTGAGTCAAATGCATTTTCTGCACTTTTCTCGATTGATCTGTTTAGTCGCTGTTCATGAGCTAAAAGAGAACCAATTAATTCATTAAATGAATAATTTGATAAGTCCTTTGATTCCTCTATGGCGGCGACAATATGATCAAATTTAGGAGGAAGACTTCTCAAAACTTTTTCGACCACTTTCTTCTCAGAAATATCATCACCAAGACATTTCATCTGATTAATAATGATGGCAACTCGAGAAAAGTATTCTTGCATACCTTCGGTATTTTTCATGTAGAGATTTTCAAATTCTTTTTGGAGAGTTTGTAGCTTTACCGTTCGAACTCGGTCATTTCCTTGATATTCTTGCTTCAAGATAGTCCAAGCTTCATTTGATTTGGTGGCATTTGCAATTCGAGGAAAAATAGTGTCGTGCACTGCCTGCTGCAACACAAGCAACGCCTTGGCATCCTTTTTGCGGAGCTCTTTTTGATCTGCTGTCTTATCTGTACTTTTTGAACTTTCTGCTTCTGCATAACCATACTCAACTAGATCCCAAAGATCTTGTGAAATAAAAAAAGTTCGCATTTTGATGCTCCAAAATTCATAATTTTCTCCATTAAAAATTGGAACCAAGGATTGAGAGAGATTAAGTGCACTTGAGTTACTCATCATGGAAACAAGTGTAATGAGAATATACCTCTCTTTGTACGATGACCCTTCCGACTGCTTCTTGTTTGAATACCACAACGCCCAGTCTTGATCACAACCTGGCTCTGATACCAATTGTAGGGTGAAGAAGCTTTCTAAAGTAAAAACTTACTAACAAAATTTGCTACAGCAAATAAAGTGGAAGAAACACTTTTAAACTCAAACAACCTTTTTTTTTCTTGTCACTTACAAGCTTACAATCAAAGAATTTAAATAGTAAAAGAAAACTTGAAGTTTAAGAAAACTCAACACATGTTCTCCACTACACCCACTACACATTTGCTCCTAAAAACTAGTTAGCATGAACTCCACTACATAACCCACTACTAACACAAAGTAATCCATCACTCCATGACTTAGTCAATTTCTAACTAAATTGGTCCACTACTAGCACTACTTGCATAATAATAGGACCACTAACATTTGTTGCATCATTTTCCAACAAAATATACCATATAATATAAAATTAAATATTATATAAGATAATAAATATTTTAGATACATAATGTTCTAAAATTAATTGTCTTCAATTATTTATATATATTATTTTGAAGTTTTTTATATATTATTATTGAAATATTTTATATAATAATATAATTATAATAATGTTATATATAATATTTTAATTATTTTATATTTTATAAATTATATTATTTTTTATATGTATTATTGTATATATATTAAATATTTTATATATGAGAGATATAGATAAGGTTAATAATCATTATATTTTAAACAATTTTACTCTATCTTTTATACTGTTTTTTGAATACAAAATTCTTTTTATTCATCTGTATTTTACAATATATAGTAGGTTATCCCAACAATAAAAGTATTTATTTTTTAAAATATTATTTTGTTACCAAATGCAGCACTTTTTTTTTTTTCTTTAAATTTGATATATGAAGTTCTTAAATTAATATTGAGTGTTAGATGGGGAACGACAAAATTACAAGGAAAGAATCTGTACGTTATATTTTACAATGATAATGAATTTTTTCTGATTTATATAATGGTGTTAAGGAGGGACTTTAGTTTTTTTTTTTTTTTTTTTTTTTCTTGTGAACTAATTAAGAAGCACTATAACAAAATTAGGCTATACTGACACTTTTAAGTATTTCTAAAATTTAAAAAAAGTGTCGCTGACAAAAATACCGACACTTATTGTAAGTGTTGCTATATATGCCGTCGCTAGGGTGTATAGCGATATATTTTTGTAATGTGTCCCAAAAATATGTCCTTATAACCTAATTTTGGATATAGATGAAATATAGATAAGACATTTATACAAAAGTGTCACAAACATGTGTCCCTATAATCTAATTTTATTGTACTGAAGCAGAGTATTTGGCCTAACCCTACCTGATAATTATATTGATAATAATTACTTTAAGGCTTCTGATGATATAGAAAATGGATACAGTGATTAATTACCACAAGGGCCTTGGTTCTTCACGTCAGTTACTGCACCTCTTTCCCTCCAATCGATGCTCGAAGGGGGGGCCCTCGGACTCCCATACCTCATCGGTGGCGGTGACGGTGCTGACGGCCTCGAACTATTTGAAGGCTTAGCACCAGTGTACGTAGCCACGAACTCCTTGTTGGTCAGATCAGCAAACTGGTTCACGGTGAGAGTGTACGATTGCTTGCCTCCCCGGTTAAACGCATCGATGAAGTTGACGTTCTCCTTGAATATCTCGAAACGGCGCCACTTCTCACCTTCGTCGCAATAAGTGCGATTATACTTGGCCATCCAGGCTTCATATCTCTTCTCTATTGATTGATTACAATCATTAGGGTCATAATTAGCCACTGCACAACAACACAACATCAGACATGTAAAGCAGAAAAGAGCTAGAAGTTTCAATATAGAAGCCATCGTAGCTAGCTATATACTGAGCTTTAAGCAAAAGCACTTTTGGGTAGTACTTATGGCTTCTTATTTTTTGTTGGTGCAAATGTGCCTGTAGGCTAAGTAATATATATAGGAATTGGAAGTAGAATACGTTGGGCTTTGAAGGAGTGATAGGGTCCAGCTGTTGCGCAAAAAATAAACATACAACTTGCACATGAAACCGGAGGATTTTTTAAAAATAACCTTACTACCTTTTGTATTTGGGAAACTAACCCTGCAAAATTTTTTTTTGCAAAACTAACCCTACTTTTGCCAGGTGGGCGCCACGGCGGACTGACGACCTGAAGACGCTGAATGATTCAGCGTCTTCAGTATGCCTCATGAAAGACGCTGAATCAATCAGCGTCTCCTAAAAAACCCTACGGAGACGCTGAATGAGTCAGCGTCTTCAGTATATTTTGAGAAGACGCTGATTCATTCAGCGTCTTCAATGCTACACACTGCACCTCAGGACTTGGCCAAATTTTTTGCGAAATTGGCTAAGTCCTCAGATAAGAAGGCGCTGGGTTGTATACATGTTAGAGACGCTGAACCGTTCAGCGTCTTTAACTTATAATGTTAAAGGCGCTGAGTGGTTCAGCGCCTTTAACACATAATGTTAAAGACGCTGAATGGTTCAGCGCCTTTAACTTATAATGTTAAAGGCGCTGGCCGATTCAGCGCCTTTAACTTATGTGTTAAAGGCGCTGAATGGTCCAGCGTCTTTAACTTATAATGTTAAAGGCGCTGACCGATTCAGCGCCTTCTTCACGCGTTATCAAGCCGCGCGCGTGCGATTCCTCTTCACTTCTGGTCTTCATCTTCTCCATCTCTCTCTTCATCTCTTCATCGCCGTCGCCTTCATCGCCGTCGCCTTCAATCCCGCCGAGCACAGTGAGATCCTCTCGCCGTCTACTTCAATCCCGCCGATCTTCTTCGTCGCATTGCCGATCTACTTCAATCCCGCCGAGCACAGTGAGATCTTCTTCAATCCCGCCGTCGGATTGCCGCCGATCTTCTTCAATCCCGCCGCATTGCCGATCTACTCTCGCCGTCGCATCGCTGATCTCCTCTCGCCGTCGCTTTCGCCTTCGCCTCTCGCCGTCGCTTTCGCCTTCGCCGATCTCCTCTCGCGAAGCACTGTGAGGTCCCTCCCTCTCTCTTCTCTCTCTCTCTCTTTCTCTCTCTCACTGTGAGAGAGTGATCTCTCACTGTGAGAGATCACTCTCTCACAGTGATCTCGCTTCACTGTGAGAGATCACAGTGAAGCTCTCACAGTGAAGCATGATCTCTCACTCACAGTGATCTCGCTTCACTGTGAGAGATCACAGTGAAGCATGATCTCTCACTCACTGTGAATTTACATTTTAGTTACAAATTTTAGCTAATTTTGCTAATTTTAGTTAATTTTGCTAATTTAGCTAATTTTGCTACAAATTTTAGAAATAATTTGGTTGATCACAGTGAAGTTCTCACTGTGAGCTTCACTGTGAGAGCTCTCACTTGAGCTCTCACTTGAGTTAAATAATACTTGAGCTCTCACTTGAGCTCTCACTGTGAGAGCTTCACTGTAAGAGTCTCTCACAGTGAAGCATGATCTCTCACTCACTGTGAATTTACATTTTAGTTACAAATTTTAGCTAATTTTGCTAATTTTAGTTAATTTTGCTAATTTAGCTAATTTTGCTACAAATTTTAGAAATAATTTGGTTGATCACAGTGAAGCTCTCACTGTGAGCTTCACTGTGAGAGCTCTCACTTGAGCTCTCACTTGAGTTAAATAATACTTGAGCTCTCACTTGAGCTCTCACTGTGAGAGCTTCACTGTAAGAGTCTCTCACAGTGAAGCTCTCTGTGAAGCTCTCTGTGAAGCTCTCACAGTGAGAGACTCTTACAGTGAGGGAGTGAAGATCACTCTCTCACAGTGAGAGAGACTGAAGATCACTCTCTCACAGTGACAGAGTGATCTCTCACAGTGAGAGCTTCACCGTCACAGTGAGCGATCCCCTCACTGTGAGATCGCTCAAAGTGAGAGGATTCACTGTCGGTCTCCGACTGTAAAGTTAAAAGTAGTATTTTGAAGTGGTTAAATTTTGTTTTATAGTTGAAATGGCTAATCCTCGCATGCCCATAAGTGTTCATTGGGATGGACAGTTAGTTATCGATGGGAATGGTCCACGATATATCGGCGGTCAAAAGAAGCTAATCGCGATACCTTCTGATTGTACATATAGTAGGTTTGAGACGAGAATGTATCGCTTAGTAAATTGTAGAAGCGATCAATTTCGTCTAAAATATACTATTGGTTGTCCCACGATCGGTGGTGGATTTTTAGCTCACGAAGTACTAGATGATGAATCATTGGAGGGAATGATAGGATTATGTCTACATCATGGTGTTGTGACGGTATATATTGAGAAAGAGTTACAACCGTCTGCTAATTTTGAACCGCAAGGTTATTACACGCAAATGCTCCACAATTATATTGATTTGGGTCCTTCCGCCAATGTAATGAGTGATCAACATATTCCATACGAAGGTGGTGTCGGAATGACAAGGTTAGAACAACAACCTAATAATTTTGTCATTTAGCATAATATTTAAATGGACTTAACTATTGTATACATTGCAGAGAAAGTGAGTATGACCCGATTGAGAGTGTTGTACCTTGCTCGTTTAGTAGTGTGCCACCAACGACCACATGTGTGGCACCTACGACCACACACACGCAAGCCACGACCTCACGCACACGCAAGCCACGACCTCACGCGGACACACGCAAGCCACGACCTCACGCGGACACCGCACGCATGCCACGACATCACGCGAACAATGCACGACCTCCCGTATTGAACCAAGGATGTCTCATTTACAACTAGAACCTTCTGATTGGGGGTAAGTACAAATATAAATTAAATGTTAAGTTTTAAATTAATGGCAATGTTGGAATTTAAGGTTTACCAAATTTGCAGGTTATCTAATTCCTATGAACATTGGAATCCACCTGCTATGAATGAATTCGATACGAATGTTGAGGAAGGAGGTGATAATGTTGACAGGGGTGGTGATAGTGATATTAATCATGAGGATTCACCAATCCATGATGATCATAATAGTAGTGAGGATGACGAACCGGATGTTCCATTTTCAGATATAGATGAAAATCATGATGGAGGGTTAAATGATCTTGCAAATGCAATTTACACTCAAGTGGACAACCCACAAATCAGCAATGATTACGTAGACAATCCTGACGAGGAAAATGAATTTATTGATCATCCGGATCGTTTTATTTCCGATACTAATTGGATTAATCAGTATGTTGTAGATCAAACAGATCTTAATATTCGACAAATAGGAGCTGGTCGACCTACCATCGACGAGAGTTGGGCTGGACGTGTCTTTCAAGATAAGCCAACTTTATTGGATGCACTAGACCGGTGGCATATTCAGCATAATGTACAAATGAAAGTATTGAAATCTACAAGGACGACGTACACTGTCAAATGCGTAGTAGAGGAATGTTCTTGGAGATTACATGCTTCAGTACCCAAAAATGCGACATATTTTAGGGTAAAAACATATGCTGGTCCACACACATGTGTGATTCCAATACTTAATGCGGCGAACCGTAACTGTAATTCCACCCTTATATGTCAATTGATCCTTCCGGTGTTAAAAGTCAGACTTAATTTAAGGCCAAAAGAAATTCGAGATATGGTGCAAGCAGAGTTCTATACTGACATAACATATTGGAAGGCTTGGCAATCAAAGATTAAAGCATTACAAATTATTTACGGGAGCTGGGAGCAATCCTACACCGACTTGCCTCGTTACCTTTCAATGGTAAAGAATTATAATACTGGTACTCAATGGCATCTGGATCATAGGTGGCCGCAAGAAGGCATTTTTACCTTTCATCGTGTTTTTTGGTCATTTGGACCTTCGATACATGGATTCGCACATTGTCGGCCGTTGGTTAGTATTGATGCCACACATTTATACGGCAAATACGAAGGTCATGCTTTGATAGCGACGGCTGTAGATGCAAATGATGGATTATATCCTTTGGCATTTGCAATTTGTGAGGGAGAGAATGCCGGCAGTTGGCAATGATTTTTGCATAACTTGCGTCGCTATGTTACCCGTGATAGACAGATTTGTTTAATATCTGATCGATTTCCTGGATTGAAGGAAATAGTTGCTGATATCTATCGTCCAGCACGAGGGCACGCGCATCGTTGGTGTCTTCGACATATGAAAGCAAACATGAAAAAGCGCTTCAAGACCGACGTATTGTTAAATAAATTCTGGGATATCGGAAAGGCTGCAACACCGACGGAATATAATCAGCTGAAGGAAGAATTAAAGGTGTTGGATAACGATGCATGGGAGTGGGTCCATAATCTAGACAGATATAAAGAGTACTGGGCAAGAGCATTTGATGGAGGCAGACGGTTTGGAATGTTGACTACAAATCTTTCTGAATCCTTAAATGGGGTTCTTAAGGACACCCGTGGTTTGCCTATCACAGCTTTTGTTGCGTCTACTTTTTATAAGCTTAATACCTATTTCTGCAAGCGCCGTGAGGACGGTGAACATTGGAATGACGCTTTTGTCAGTAAAGTAAAGAATCAGATTACTGAAAATTTAGATACGGCGCGGGCACATTCCGTTGTAAGATTTGGACTCACCGAATTTGAAGTACGTACTGGACATTTCGACTACAAAGTGATCGTCGATGGTTCAAATGTCGAATGCTCATGTTGTGAATTATATCTAACAGGAATACCTTGCTCGCATGTCTTAGCAGTTTGTAGTACAACACATATGAGATTACCATACGAGAATTTTACTTCACACTGGTATAGTACAGACTGCTATCGTGCGACGTACGCACCACAATTTCATCCTGTTCCTGATAGACGGCACTGTCCACGACCCCAAGGTCCGCCGATTGTACCGCCCCCTTTACGAAGGAAGAAAGGTCGTCCACGATCTACACGTATTCGTAATGTAATGGACGAGGGGGGTGGCCGACGAGGGAAATGCTCCATTTGTAAGCAGGAAGGCCATTATAGGAGCACTTGCCCACAGAATACACAAATAGCGCAACGAGGACGCCGGCGTATGATTTACATAATTATATTTATCTTGTCTTAATATTTAATTATTTCTATCAATCATGTTACTAATATGTACATTGCTAATTGCAGATGGCAGATCACGAGGACGCGGGGCCAGTTGATGCGTCGGTCTTAGTAGACCAGCATCGCCATCGGTCAGCCTTTATCACTACTGAGGTAAGAGCTATAAAATTTCATTTGATATTTTATTGTAATACCAATAAGCTGAATTAGTGTAAAAGCTAACTATATTTGTTTTCGCATTACAGGGGTATCGTGCGGTGGAGTTCTCAGAGCATGGGCGGAAGATCAACCAGTGGGAGATTGAGCATCCAGCTGTGCTAGATCTCCTCCGGCTATCTGGATTTTACGGGGTAGCACGGTTGAGACGAGTCCAGCTGGATCAGGCTCTACTAGCGGCCCTTGCCGAGAGGTGGAGACCGGAGACCAACACGTTCCCACTTTCGCCATGGTGAGATGACCGTCACACTCCAGGATGTGGCGGTCATCTCAGGTCTCCGTGTCGACGGTCCACCAGTAACGGGGAGTTCACTTTAAGAGTGGGTGCCGCTATGCGATGCATTGTTGGGAGCTCAGCCCGAGATATTAAAGGGGTCGCAGATACGCCTAACGTGGCTATCTGATCAGTACAGCCATATACCGCTAGATGCCCCTGCAGCACTAGTCGGAGCTACAGCCCGTGCATATATGTTATATCAAATCGGGTGTAGCTTGATTCCCAACCCCAGCGGACGCACAGTGCACCTAAAGTGGCTATCACTAATGGCTGATTTCCATCTCTGCGGGGTTTATGCGTGGGGTGCAGCTACCTTGGCTTCTATGTATCAAGCGCTGGGACTTGCCTCACTGCACGGGAAGGCCGAGTGTTGTTGTTTTGGCACGCTATTGCAGGTATAATATATAATATATTGATTTCATTATTTCAAATATTTAATCTTTTATTTCTAATATTAAGTCGTTTGTGTTAATATATAGATTTGGGCTTGGGAGCACATTCATATCGGCCGACCTACAGGCGTCCGAGCGCTACCCGACCTTGTAGATCTCCCTCTGGGTTGCCGGTAAGATATTTATTTAATATAGTAGATTTTTGTATTTCATAGGTAATTACAACTAATATATATATTTTACAATCTAGATGGGCAAACGCTGGAGGACTACGATTCAGAGCCAATGTCAGGACCGCTGACATTGAGTTTTATAGAGATGAGTTAGATCAGCAGAGAGAGACGCAGGTATGTAGGTGTTTAAATCAATACTTATATTTTTTCTAAACATTTTTATACTAACTGATCATTTTGTGTCATTAACAGGTTATATGGATGCCGTACACAGAGGAGATTTTAGCTGCATTACCAGAATTCTGTGTACAGGGCTCGCAAGTCTGGCGTTCAAGGACAGTCATCATCTGCTATCACATAGTAGAGATGCATGTACCAGACCGAGTCCTGCGGCAGTTCGGTCTTCTACAGCATATACCTATCAATGTGGAGTCCATCGGACGAATAACATCACGTAGGCGTGCGGATGAGGATTGGACTGCATATCACGCTGCACACATTGAGAGGTGGGCTGAGAGGCTAGATCACATTGTTGATCAGCATCCGGCTGCTGGTGACGACCGACTGCAGGCGGCATCCATCTACATGCGATGGTACTGGACGATTACCAGGAGATGGATATATCGTCCAGTGCAGCGTCCTCCGCTGACTTTCCATCCACGTGGGCACATCGAGAGGACAATGGTATAATCATTTTTTTATATAAATTTAACATGTTTTGTATATTTAATCTAAATTTAATTTGTTCATTGAAATGCAGGCCGATACGCTACGACAGATGGATACTACCATAGGCCAGCTATTGCATGATCGTCCGTCGCCGACGAGGATATTCAGGACTCTGACAGATATGCAGGAGCATATTCACACGGTACTGCAAAATGTACCGTCAGTACCTACTGTCGGAGTTGCTGAGGGACGAGGAGATTATGCTCACGTATCGTCCTCGAGACATCAAGTACCTTCATATCACAAAAAATTTCTAATTTAGTCTTCAATTTCAAATTACCTAACTATTTACGCCATTTCAGGTGCCGCGATCTCCAACTCCTCCGATTCAAGACCCTACGACATATCCCTCGACGTCAGAGACACTCCCGCCTCCTGTTTCACGGACATCATTTGCTTCAACATATTCACGTCGTCGTCCGTCGTCATCATCACAACACGAGATCCAACATATTGATGAAGGTGCTATTATCGAGGAGCTCGATCAGTTAGCAGCGGCCGAGCAACTTGATGATACGCCGATTATCGAGCTTGTTGTTCCTCGTGGGCGTGGGCGACCGCGAGGGCGTGGACGTAGGCGTGGCCGAGGAGGTCGAGGGAGAGGATAAGCTCAAAATTGAGTATTATCTCAATTTTGAGTTTGAGGGTGTATTCTTAATATTTTTGTAATTACATTTTTTTGATCTGACTCAACTGTTACATCTGAATGTTGTGCATATGTTTCTGGTGATTTATGAATGTTTTAGTTCACTATATACATGTTGTCAAACTTGTTGTATTTTTCATTCTGTTATGAAACTTGTTGTACAAATTTTGATTTTTACACTTGAGAAAGGAAATCTGGTGGGTGGGGTGGTTAAAGGCGCTGAACCATTCAGCGCCTTTAACATATAAGCTAAAGGCGCTGAATCGGTCAGCGCCTTTAACATTATAAGTTAAAGGCGCTGAACCATTCAGCGCCTTTAACATTATAAGTTAAAGGCGCTGAACCATTCAGCGTCTTTAACATTATGTGTTAAAGGCGCTGAACCACTCAGCGCCTTTAATATTATAAGTTAAAGACGCTGAACGGTTCAGCGTCTCTAACATGTATACAACCCAGCGCCTTCTTATCTGAGGACTTAGCCAATTTCGCAAAAAAATTGGCCAAGTCATGAGGTGCAGTGTGTAGCATTGAAGACGCTGAATGAATCAGCGTCTTCTCAAAATATACTGAAGACGCTGACTCATTCAGCGTCTCCGTAGGGTTTTTAGGAGACGCTGATTGATTCAGCGTCTTTCATGAGGCATACTGAAGACGCTGAATCATTCAGCGTCTTCAGGTCGTCAGTCCGCCGTGGCGCCCACCTGGCAAAAGTAGGGTTAGTTTTGCAAAAATTTTTTTTGCAGGGTTAGTTTCCCAAATACAAAAGGTAGTAAGGTTATTTTTAAAAAATTTTGTCCTCTTGTTTATATTTCATACGTGGGCAAGGAGTGAGTAATATATACATGGATAGCTTCAGCAAGAAAGGAGAACTCAATCTATATACCAGATCAATTGTTATATATTATTAGACAGGGTACACTAATAGCACCTATATCAAATATTTACACTTTGGTCACTAAAGTGTTTTGCCTTGTTGGAAGGATTAGTTTTTAAAAATAGAACACACTACAACAAAATTAGGTTATAGAAACACATTTTTGTGACTATTTTATACAAGTGTCATATCTATATTACATTTATATGCAAAATTAAATTATAGAAATATATTTTTGGGACATACTATAATAATGTGTCGCTATACACCTTAACAACTGCAAATATAGTGACACTAATAATAAGTGTCGATATTTTTATCAGCGACACTTTTTTAAATTTTAGAAACACTTAAAAGTGTCGCTATAGTATAGTTTTGTTGTAGTGATATTAGTTGGAGTAGGACTATTATACTCTTATTTTTTTTGAGAAATAGGTAGCATGCTACCGCTTCGTTTATTTTTTGAAATAAACTATTATACTCTTATTAATATTGAAACTTTCGTACTTATAAATCATTTTTAATAATAGAGCTCCCGAATCTACTATCTATACTGTTGAATATGATTTTCTTTAATTTGAAGTATCTAAAAATTAAATTTTATAATTTTTTTTAAATTTATAGTAAAGTCGATCAAGTGGGTATAAAATGAACGGTCAAAATCGAACAATCTTTTACATCGAAATGTTGGCGCTAATCATTAATCCCAAAAGCTAGAAATATGCAACCAATTTACGCAAAACGTACAAATACAGTGCTCACAAGTCTCAATTGTGACTTGGCCTATTACTTCGAAAATGACTCGGCCCAATTCGACCTTCCGTCATTTCAATGTGTAATACTCGAGAACTTGTAGATCACTATATTCGGACTTCGACCAAAGTAGACAAAATTCAGTGAGGAGTGGTTTTGATGATGTCTGAGTGGTATTCTGAGGGTTTCGGAACATCTAAAAGAGGCTTGGGACTCTGAGGAGTAAAGATATAAAAATTTGAAAAAATTAAAAATTAGGGAATTGCTCTCAGGGGTCGGACCGTGTCCCATGGACTGGTCCATGACCCCTGAGGTTCGGACTATAATGGGAAGGATCGGACCTCCTTTGCGAAATAGTCGGGTTGTAGTGTCCACGGTATTTCTCTCAATATCACTTTCGGTATTCGTGGCATTTTCTCGTTTTGTCGATTGTCTGCGATCTTGAATGACTCACCCCGCGCGGTTCACCTGGGGTTTCCCGTGGGATTGTGACGCCCCGCGGTCGAAACTGCGACCCGGGCTCGCCAACAGATCCGCCACCTATGTTAAAACCCGCATAGGCGAAGCGTCTAACCTGCAAAAGATAGTACTATAGCTACACAAATATCAGAGCTGAAGTAAAATGCCGAAGAATAAAATCCAATCACTGAATCAACATGAAATAAAGTACAATCTCCATTTCCTCAAATACAGATGATCATCATACAATGTCCTCAGTACAGCATCTCTCAACTATAAAAGGAGATAAACTAAAACTATAGTACATCAGTCTTTCCAAATACAAAAGATCTCTCTCCAAATAAAACAGTAAAAACCAGCCAACAGCTACCAGGAATCTCCAACCAGGGGATACAGCTACACTCCTCGGGTGGTAGAGATCTAGCTCGTGACTCCCTCGCCTCGGACAACGACCGGAGATCAGCAACTCCCGAAGAAAACACTGCAAAACAGGGGGGAAGAAAAAACAAGGGAAACAACAATGGGGGTGAGAACCACTAGTAAACCAGTAGCCTCCCCCTGTGGGTAAAGCCTCAAGCTCCGGCGTACCCACTAAGTCTACTAGAGGCAAGAAAGGGGCAAGTGCTGTAAACAGAACTACTGAATGATAGGGGAAACCACAACAAGTATGCCTCTATATGCAATACCGAAGGAAATGACGGTATGAATGCATCAGAAAACAGTATCTGACCAAATAGACCCAATCTAGTGCCACCAGTAAAACTGGTACTGCCTGCTCTGCTGTCGAACTCAAGAACCCAGTATCTCCACTGTCCAAATGACCGGAACCCAACACGGTCTAAAGCCTACTCCGGAGTGGCACTCGAGGGGAGCGACCCACACGAGTAAAGTATCTCTGTATCAAGCATCTCTGTAACCACTGTCTTATATTAGCAGGACTGGATCAAGACTATGATCAAAGTGGGAAACTCCGTCCACTAATAAGACCCCGATCTGATGCAATAGTACTCAAAAAGTGGGAAATACCATCCACTAGAGAAATCTGATACCCAATCTGATGCAATAGTAAACATCCGGTCAACCGCCCAAGGTCCACGGTCACCGCAATAACCCACAACCCGCAATTGGGTAAAATAATCAAGATCCGGTCAACCGCCTACTGTCCGCGGTTGCCGCAATAACCCACAATCCGACATCAAGTACACCCTGTCACTGACCCTCAGGTCCCGGCTACACTATCCCATACCTCTGCTCAAACTCGAGCAACATGACTCAAAAGTCTAAATAAAAAGGAGAAAGGAAGCAATCATGGTTTCTCCTAAGTCAATCCCAATATGATAGTGTAGCAATAAAATAGTGGCCTATCTAGATGTCCAAATAAGCATGCAAAAGTCCTCAGCAATGTGAACGGGAGAATATGTCAAATAACAGTTTTACATGTGTAATAATTAATAATATCCACATAAATATAACAATCATGCTAAAATCATCAGTCAACTACACATGTAAATAATCCCTGATCCATAATAAATCCCAAGTGGCACCCGCACCTAGATATGTCATTATGTCCCCACAATTAATCCATTTAATCCCCTTTCATAAAATCTAGGTGCTAATATCGCATGTTAATTATCACTATTAAATTATTCCAATGATCATGTTCCAACAGCAACATTATCCCAATAATATCCCCAACATGCTATATCAACAAAATTAATCTCAGATAATCAGCTCACATTTATATCAGACAATCATGCATAATAATCAATCAATATGCTCAAAAGGGGGGTTCTCTAATAAACTTAGTGAGCAGGTCAGAAGTAGAGGCATGCAACAACCACCCACCTCGAAAAGCGCGCACAACACCAAAAGAGACCTCTTGCTGCCCGCTGTCCTCTAACACAGCAATCCACCAAAAACTGTGTCCCACTGCACAGAACATTGCGCACAATTAATCCCAAAACTGTACAATTAATCACTGTCCAAAATCAGCCCCAAAAAGGCTAAATATCACCTCTGTCCAGTCCTCAAGAAAATCCAGAAAATTCACGGTCGCGTTCCTCGCGAAGAGTAGCCCCAAAACGACTGTTTAAATGCCCAGATCCGATACCTGTAGACCAAGATAAAAATAAAACACCGCTGCACCTCAAAACCTTCCAAATCAGAATTCCTGTAGCAATCTGTCCAAGAAAAGCTTAATTATCACCTTCGAAACAATTTCCAAAAATCTCAGAAAAATCACCACTGTGTTCCTCGCGACGAGTAGATCAAAATTGAGTCCTGAAACGCCTTGATCCGATGTTCCTAGGCTGAGATATAAAATCGACAAGCCGGTGCTGTCCAAAATCCATCACAGAAAAATGGGGGTCAAAGATGCCTCGGGAAACATGCCAAAAGTGCGAAACGGAGCTAAGCGATCAACACAAAAATCGAAGCCTTACCTCTTAGGAACACGCTGTCGAAGAAATCGTCCAAAAACTCCTCCTGGTTTGCTCACAGTGAATTTTTGACTGAGCTGCGACGGTAATGGGCCGAAATGGGGAGAAAACCGAGGCGAACTGTAAAAATGATATCGCCGTTGCCGAGCTTCCAGAAATTCCGGGGATCCACCACGAGCTCAAGAACATCAAGGGGAACAACTTTCATATTGAGCTCTCCCTCCCATTCTCTCTCTAAGCTTCGGAAAAAGGAAGAAAAGAGGGAAAGGTGGCTGCCTTTTATAAGCCCACAAAAACAAATCAAATAATACCCATCATGTCCCGAATTTCGGGCGCCCGGAACTTCCGGGCTGCTACAGTGTTGGGCCCGGCCCAACACTGTGCAAGCCCGGATCCATCCTGGGCCTCCACGTCGCCCACATAACAGCAAACAGCGGCTCTGCCCACTCCCGCTGCGCCACGTGGCCGCCCAGGAGTCCGACACATGGCGCCGCAAAGCGCGCCGGTCGCGCCTTCACGTGCCAGCGCGCATGCCTGCGCGCCGCCTGCGACCCTGCCAGGCACGCATCCCGAGGCAGGCTCGACTGCACCGTGGACCGCGTGCATGTAGACCGGCCTACCAGAAGTCGCCACGTGTCCACCTCGGTCCACCGTACACCACCTGTATGTTCCGTGCTCCAAGTCCACTGAACCGGCCAATAAACACCTGCCACGTGTCCAACACTCATCCAATGAGGAACTGCCACGTGGCACACCAAAATCTTGCACCTCAGCGCCTGCCCGCGCACCTGCCTGGCTGCCCGGCCTGCCCGCACAGTACCCCCAACCAATAGAAAGCCGCCACGTGTCAGTCACACTTCCTGATGCACCCGGCGTAGCAAAACCTGTGAACCTAACCAATACGCAACCGCCACGTGTCAGGTCCTCCGGTGCACGCTGGCCGCGTGGACCGCGCACCCGCGCGCCCTGCCCGCGCCCACGCGCCCTGCCCGCCGCCGCTTTCCGCCTGCCCGAGGCCGCGCCGCCGCTGCCCGCCGCCGCCGGTTGCCGCCGGCGATCGCCGGAATCACTGTTCCGGCAGTGAACAGTAACCCGATCTCAAAAAGACAAGTGAGTAGTCCAATTTGACCGTTTTCGCGCGCTGAATCCGAATTTGACGTCCGTTTTGCCAAATTCGAACTCTAAAAATTGCCGAAGGCACCCGGAAATGTGTTCTTAGCTCAAATTTCGCGCGGAGCCCAATTTTAATATCCGTTTCGCGCGGAACCACTTCTAAACCCTCCACGGGGTCCTCCGATCACTCACATGATCCAAATAAGCCCGAAGTCCCACACTTGAGCCAAATTATGCCCCAAACACCTCCTACACACCATGTAAGCCTCCAATAGCCACCCCAACGCACTGCAGCAGCTCTGCGGAGATCCGGGTCATCACAGGGATGGTATTCATGATTCGGATGGGTATTTATATGTGGATGGGTATATGTGGGTATCAGGTATTGTGGATCCATGACTTCCAATAGACGCAAGCATCTATTGTTAATTACCCCCTTGTGATTGGGGCACCTTCGATTAAGAGACCTTTATGTGATGGATAGAATAAATCGTATCCTAATGATTGACCAAATCCTAAGTATATGCGTTAGGATTCAGCTGGGTTTGAGATTGACTTGATCCCGATTATATGTATTAAGAACTAGTCGATATTAAACTCTAATTATATGTGTTAGAGTTTAGCTGGGTTCAATTGGCTCTAAATATATGTATTAGAGTTCAATTGTATTTGATTTCACATTTGGCGTATGTTCCAAAGTGGAGACATGACCAAACCCCAAGGATGTGTATTGAGGTGGGTCAGATTTGATGCTACTCGAAAGTAGGAGGTGGCTAAGTCCTATATGTATTAGGATTGGCCGAGTTTGATATATTTTTCATTCTAGTTATATGTGCTAGAATGAGAGATTGACTAACCCTAAGTATATGTATTAGGATTAGTTGAGTTGATTTGGTTTCTACCCTAGATATATGAGCTAGAGTAAAAGGTTAACTATACCCTAAGTATATGTATTAGGGTTAGTTGGGTTGGTTTGGATGAACTCTAAGTATATGTGTTAGAGCCCGATCAAATTTGATTTGACTAAATTCTAAGTATATAGTTTTGCCTTAATTATATGTGTTAAGGCGATGAGATTGAATGGGTTTTGGGTTTTGTTTATGGATTGGATTGGGCTTTGGGTTTTATTTGTGGATCGAATGTGTTTTGGATTTTATTTGTGGGTTGGAATGGGTTATCAGTTTTATTTGTGGATCAAATGGGTTTTGGGTTTTATTTGTGGATCAAATGGGTTATCAGTTTTATTTGTGGATCAAATGGGTTTTGGGTTTTAATTTGTGGACTCGGCTTTGGGACAGTATGTGGACTGAGCCTATGTCATATGTGGATTGGATTTGAGATCCGTATGTGGATTGGATTTGGGACCCGTATATGGATTGGGCCTTATGTCATATGTGGATTGGATTTGGGATCCGTATGTGGATTGGATTTGGGACCCGTATATGGACTGTGCCTATGTCATATGTGGATTTGATTCAGTGCCCATATATGGTCTGGATTTGGAACCCGTATATGGATTGGGCCTTATTTTGAGGCCTTCATATGGGGTGAGCCTTATTGAGTTCATTTATTAGTCCTTTTTGAATCGGACTTAGGCTACAAGTTGATTATGACTCATTTGAATTTTGTCTCGATTCAAAGAAATTCCTATTTATTTCAATATCCCCTTTTATTTTATTTTATTTGGCGTCCGAAGAAAATTTTCTAATTTTATCGGGGAAACACCATTATTTTATTTTGATGTGGGATCCGAAGAAATTCCCTTTTTGGAATTATTTGGGGTCCGAAGAAGTTTCTATATTTTTTTTTTACTTAGGATCTGAAGGAAATCCACTTTGATTTATCTTGAGGTTCAATGTAATTTGATTTGGGATCCGAAGCGGTTCATTTTTGGCTTAACCTAGGTTCGGATGTCCGAAAAAATCATCCGAACCGGTTTTTTTCTCTTTCTTTTCAGCCTGAAGTAAGGGGCGTCCGCAGAATTCCCAAACCGGCTTTAAAAAAATTTATTTTTTTTATTTTTTTTATTTTTTTTTTAAATAAATTTTTACCTGAGAAATACGTCCAAAAGAAAAAGCCAAGAAAGTCAATTAGATTCAAAAATTTAAATTTGAGAATATGTGGCATTTGAGAGATATTTTGAAATTTCGTTGGAAATTTGAAATTCAAAATTCAAAATTTAATTTGAACATAATTTTTGAAATTGAATTTTTAAACAAGAAGTTGACTATAATGTAAGGCCCGCTGGGCAGAAAAAAAAATAGGATCCGACTTAAAAAATCGACGGAGCTTTGATGAGACCCATAAGCTTGTGTTCACAAATGGCCTAAGCTTATATTCACAAATGGCCTATTAAAGAATTGAATTTGTTGGACCCAAATTATTAATATGTTAAAAATTTTGGGCTTTTACGGGGGACAAATCAATATTACGGACCAACCACAATCTTTCCCCCCCTTTTTTTTATATAATTTTTTTTTACCTCAAACATCGATGTGTCTTTTTCCTTGGCTTTTATTTTTATTGTGTAGGGCTCGAGAAACGGAGAACGGCAGTGCGATCGGCTCTAAAATCCGGTAAGCGGAGCTCCCGATGCGATTTTTTTAAGCAATAAGTGTAAAAGATGTTTTCAAACACTCATTAATAGCTTTTGGTGCTTTAATCTCCATGCCAATGTACGATGATATTTCCGATAGATTTAGAACGCAAATCGAGAAAAAAAATGGTTAAATTAAAATATGTGATTTGTTAAAAAAGATGTGATTTGTTATAAAAAATAAGAAGCGATTATTATTGTTTAAAAAATCTCTTATAAATAGTGGGAATCGGAGATCGGATTCTACTATACACATTAATGAGAGTGAAATAAGAAAACCCTCATTTTTTTTTCGGTAATTGTTAACAAAAGAGAACTTCGTTTTCTTCCTCGAGAGGTTCGTCGGAGATCGGAAACGAAATCGCCATCATCGTTGGAGGTCGGAGGAGGGAGCACCATCATCGCGGGAGACCGGAGGACGGAGAACGGAGCCGAGCATCGTACCGTCGTCCTCGTTGGCTAGGAGCTTTTGTCCGATTAAAGCTTGAAGGGGTTTTTGAGAAGTTTTTCACATTATTTTCTTCACCGGTAGAGGTGGATAATCGAACCGAGGTAGGGGATGTTGTTGGACCATAGTGTCCGACCCTCCTCTTCCTTTTTATTGAGTTTTTGGCATAACTATATTAAAGTGCAAGGAAGGACATTGTGTTGAATGATTTGGCAAATTGGTACAAACAAAAAGGACAAGGAAGAACACTTGACTTTATTGGGTACAGCTACCGCGATCTAGTTCACAAGTACAAGATTATGGAGCTCATGGCGCAGTCACGTGCACCAGCGATTTGGCCACCGCAAGGGTGTATTTTTCCGGGGAAGTGGCTAAGGACCCGTGATCTTTATGTGGTGACTTCGTAGGGGCCCTTTGTGGCATAGCGGCGAGGGTAAAAGGGGCACCAAAGAATTGAGCAGGTTTGATATTCCTTTAGGTCTACGGACTGAGGGATGGTATGGATGGTTCGGATGTTCCGGGTTACAGTTTTTATTTACTTTTTGTACCTTTCATGACATGTTGTTATGGTTATATCGATTTTTCCTTACTATGTTTTTAGTCACTGACTCCCACCATGTGATAGGTTCGGGTGGGGACGGGGGAGAGGCATCGGCACAAGAGTGACTCGCATTTCGTCATTCCGGTGACACTTTTACTCCTCTTTTGATCATTATATGTAATGACTCGGCTCACTAGCAATAATAACTCGTTGGGCCCAAACCACAGCCCAAAATGCTTAAGCCCAGTTATTATTACTAGTGTACATGTCTCATATAAATCCAATCACAATTCCATCCACATCCGATGTGGGACTATTGGGGGCGTCACAGACTCCCCCCGTTTAGGCCTGACGTCCTCGTCAGCCCAAACACAAACACAGCAGCCCAAGATCACCAAACGATGTGAGACTTGTCTCGCTAGCCCTGTCATCTAGACCCAGACTCAGCCGAGACTCGCCGCACACTTCCGGCTGGTTATTGGCTCTAATACCAAATGTAATGACTCGGCCCACTAGCAATAATAACTCGTTGGGCCCAAACCACAGCCCAAAATACTTAAGCCCAGTTATTATTACTAGTGTACATGTCTCATATAAACCCAATCACAATTCCATCCACATCCGATGTGGGACTATTGGGGGCGTCACATTACATTTAGTAAATATTGGATGCATGATACCTGAACAGATTGTGATGTGGACGTGATGTGACATGGATGTAGGAACATGTGAACGTCGTGATTGCCTTGGGATGATGAACTTTTAGACTTTCTTTTTATCTCGTGATGGCTGCATGTGGAATGTGGAGATCTTTTTAAAAGTTAAAACGGTTGCGAAAATGATTTTCAAACTGAGTGTCAGGTAGGCACTGTTTTAAACCTTGTGGATTTATCCTTTCCACTTGGAGTATGCCGAGTGGGCGATCTTCTTCTCAATAATATAAAAGTTTAATTAATCCCTTATCTGCTTATGTGTATGTTAAACTGGTGATGGTTGGTGATTGTATGTTGTGCGACGTCATGCATAGGAAAGACTCTGTCCATTTCTTTAGAGTGATCTTGTGTATGTGGCGGGTCTGGGCACGTGCCGGAGTGAAGGCTTTAGAAAAAATTTTGGACCGTTTTTTGCTTTCAAACCACTTCCGGGGCGTGACACGGGTGGAGACTTTCGGGGACCGGACCCTGAGGGGCGGTCCGGTCCACCTCTGCATCACCCGTAGGAGGTCCCTTCGGGGACCAATCCGTCTTTCGTGGATCGATCTGCCTGGATCCAGTTTGCCTAGTTCCTAGTCGGTTCAAGAGATAAACCCGGGGCCCTTTTATAGGTTTGATGGCCCTCATCTTCACCCGAACACACTCACACACCGTCTCTTTCTCTCTTACACTCTCCCTCACACCCCCCATTCTCTTTTTCTCTCTAGAACTCATCTCCTAGCTAGGATTTGGAGAGGAAAAAGCTTGGAGAAGCTTAGAGAAGAAGAAGAAGAAGAAGAAGAAGAAGAAGAAGAAGAAGAAGAAGAAGAAGAAGGCTTAAGAATTCCGTTTTTGCGAGAGGTAAGATGAGTTTAATGAATTTTAGATAAGGGATTTGTGTAAATCCTTTGAAAATGAGATGTTAGGAAATCCAATAATATTCTAAACTAGTTTCTTGCAAGAATCGAAAGAAATTCTTGGGTTTATTGAAGAAAATGGGATTTAAGGGATTCTAAAGAGGGTTTTGGAATATTTAGGGTTTTGATCTACTTTGATCTTGTATATCTCTAATTGAGGATCCTAAAAACTAGCCTAACATGTTTAATTTCTTAGGCGACGAGGTTTGATTGGTTGATTGGTGTAAACGAGCAAAAATAGTCATTTTTATGTTCGTTAGCCTTGAAGAGTGTCGAGACGAGCTTGGAATTCAAATTCCTCGAATTCTCTGATGTCTGGCATCGACTCTAGGTGGGTGGTGCTTTCCGAAATGGACATATATCCTTCTATATCTAAGTTCCTATATTAGGTCATATATTGGTATAGATATATTTGATACATGTGGGGTTAGTATTGTGCGTGTGATTGCGATCCTCGGCATGCTTCTAAGTATGGATTGGGTGATACGAATCAAAAATCCAAAATGTGGAATGTATGAGAATTGGGTCATTCGATGAGAATTCAGTCATTCGAAAGACAAGAACCCTAGTATTGCATTAGAAGGTTAGTGTGGAACTTAAAAAACATGTGATGAAAACTAGGTGATAACATAGGGTTGAATAGAACCTAGTGATGACAATAGATCGAGTAGTATCTCTTGTATATAAAGTGTTTGTGATGATCCGGATCTACGCGGAGGTTTTGCGGTGTGATTATTGGCTTCTAGAGGCCTATTTTGTGTGGTGGAGATGGTTGCGCGCAAATCGAACCTCAGGTTTGGACCCAGCGCGAAAATTAGATCAAGTTTGCCTTTCGTCAAAATTTAGAAGTGGATTCTTGCAAATCTAACATCGGATTTGGATTTAGCGTGCGAAAACGATGAAGAACGATTATTTGGATGTATTTTTAAGGATCCGGACTCCCTAAAACGGACTTCGGGCACTTTGGTACTATTCCGGGCAGGTCGGGCAGCGCCGGCGGCGGTGGGCAGGCGCCGGAGTGTGGCGGCGCGGCCTCGGGTAGGCATGGGGCAGCCGCGGGCACGGTCACGGGTAGGCGTGTGATTGGTTAGGCCGCGTGCATCACGCCGCAATCACCGCGGCGACAGCGTGTGGTTGGCCGACATCTTCCGGAAGACCCGGCGTGTAGACTGGCGCGTGGACCGCGATCGGCCACGTGGCGCGCGGTCATTGTCGGGCGCCAGCCGCCGCGCATGTGTCGGGCGCACGGAGCACAGAAAAAGGGACACGTGGCGTGATCTAGGAGTTTCGAACACTGATGGGAAGCGGCACGGATGGGCGCCACGCGTCCGTGCGCGGTGCGGGCCGGATTCGGGCGCCCGAAATCACCCTTGACCCGAATGTGAGTCTCCTTGGTTTTTCAGTTATAAATAGCCGATTGTGAGCTTCTTTTGAGGGGTTTTTAGACCTGATTTTTGGGCCAATTTTGACATTAAGCTTCTTCTTCGAGTCTTCTTCGCTTCTTGAGGTTTTGGAGGATTTTTGGAGATCGTTTGATATTTTCCCTACCCGATCTCGCGAGTTGCGACGTTTCTTCGACACCGGCCTTTTCCGTCGACTCTTCATCCGTGAGCCCCCTCGAGCTGAGTCCTTAAAGTTTTTCGTCGATTTTTGCGGCAGCGTTCCCACGACAGGTATGCCTTCGATTTCGGTAACCACCGCTCTTCTCCGTTTTGAGTTTTTATTGGAGTTCTCGCAGCATGTTTAGACCCTCTTTTTTTGCAACACTTTTCTGGACAGCGGAGGAGTGACCTTGTATTTTCTCGGCTAACGGGTGGCGGAATTTGGTGTTTAAGGACTCGATTTCTATCTACACTTTGTGAGGATCGCCGCCATATTTTTCGTGGAATTTTTGGAGGGCATTTCGCAGGATGTATTTTTTGATTTTGTGGACAGACTTACGGCGTTGTTACTGTTTTGAGTGATTTGAGCTTACCGCGATGTTCGGCTTATATCTTAGTGACCGGGAGAAGTTTTCTGATAATTTTTGGTGCGTTGGAATCGTGGGAACCTGAGGATCACGCACGTTAAATTTTAGCTCTTGTGGACTCTGGACCAACGCGCGCATCCAAGTGGGTTGGAATTCTTTCAAACTTTATGGAATGCCTTCTAATTATGTTGAAAGCATGTTTAGCATGTCTAGTTTAGCTGTTTTTATAGCTGGTAAAATCTGATAGTTGCCTAAAAAATTACGGAATGACAGACCTGAACCCCAAATATTTAGCATAATCTTAAGACTATTTGACACTAGACTGCATGATTAGTTGACATTAGAAATGCATCTGAGCAGTTTTAAAAATCGTTGTACCGTTTTAGCAAAAATGGCTTTTAAAAATGGATTTTTACACTTGAGATCACCCTGAGGGGTTGGATAGGTTTGGGATGCATGTATATTCGTGCCTGGGGGCCGAATGGATTTTTATAGCTCAGTGGATGAGTTTTCTAGTGTCTTGGGGGTTTGAGTGCATTATCAGATTAAGTCGTGGAGGGTTCTCCGACCTGATTATGGGTTTGTTGGCATTCCCCCGAGTTGCCGCTCCGGATGCGATGATGATGATGCGCCTGATGAGGCTGTTTTGCGTGATATTGTGATAGTCTGATTGGACACCCTATGTTGATACACTAGGGGGCGCAGGTTTGACTGGACCAGATTTGGCAGTTAGAGAGATTGGGTTGATGTGAGCACCTCGTGAGCGAGTGGATGCATAGCATGTTCATAGTTGAGTGTTTTTCCTTTGAGTATGATAATTGAGGAATAGTAGCTGCAGCTTTCATTTCAGCTGTTATTATTTCAGATTACCTTTTTTTTTTGCCTCCAGTAGACTTAGTGGGTATATCGTGGATGTTGGTGACAGTACCCACTGAGAACTACGTGTTGGTGTACTTCTCACATTCACTGTGGTGTATTATTTTCAGGGGTAGCTGTTCCGGCTCCGGTTCGAGCGGAGGCAGTAGATCGAGGTAAGGGTATGGCCAAGTAGCTCCTTACCAGCTTTATTTTGAGCATGAGAGGTAGATGTACCTTATATGAGAGATTTTATTTTGTACTGGACAGTCTGAGAGCTATGATGTATAATGTTTTAGTTTGGGAGATGACTATGTATTTTGGGATTCTATAGTTACTTTATTTTTTCAGCTCTGATACATGTTTAGCTATAGATCTGATTTGTAGGTTTGACGCTTTGTTTGTGTGGAGTTTTTTGTATAGATGGCGGATCTGTTGGCGAGCCCGGGTCGCAGTTTCGACCCCGGGGTGTCACGCCCCAGGGTCGAAACTGCGACCCGGGCTCGCCAACAGATTCGCCATCTGTACGGAAACTGCAGCACAAACGAAGTGTCTACCCTGCAAAAGATCTATAGCTAAACATGTATCAGAGTTGAAAAAGAACAAATAGATACAGAATCAAAACACTGAACATCTAAATAAAACAAATCCTCAATACAAGTCTCTCTACTAAAAAAAAAACAAGTACAGACCTCACAGATCTCTCAGAATGTCCAGTACAAAAATGTAATCAAGACCATATACAGGGTACATCTACCTCTGACTCTCAATGCTGGTAAGGAACTACTCGGCCACGTCCTCACCTCGATCAGCTATCACCGCGCGAGCTAAGCCGGAACAGCAGCCTCAGGAAACTTGTCACCGCAGCGGGTGTGAGATCTACTGCAGAAGGTAGATCCCAGTGGGTACCATCACCAATATCCACGGTATGCCCACTAAGTCTACTGGAGGCAAACAGATAGGTATGCAGATAGATAGATAATAGGTAAGCTGAATGAAAATTACAGCTAACATGCCACAATCATCATGCTCAAGGAAACTCTACTAAAGATGAAATATACATACTCTCGCTACTGCTAATATGCCTCAAGTATCCTACTCAAAGGAAAACTCATCTAAGAACATGCTATGCAATCACTCTCTCATATCACCCAATCTCAATGACTGCCACATAGGGTCCAGTCAAGCCTGCGCCAGACCTACTGCCACCTCATCCCCACTGGGACGGGACTTACGTAGGGCGTCCCATACGGACTATCTCAATCTCAAGCGAACTCTAGTGTATCAACTAGTCGCATCAACAACACGCACCAGGGGCGTAGCTCGAGAGGAGCGACCCCACCAAACTCAAGTATCTCATCAGTCTCAACTGTCTCATAAGCAGCACATGCAGGCTATAATCCATGATCAAACAGATCGGCAACTCGATACTCAAAAAGCACAACTCAGTCGGAAAAAGACTCCACGACTCAATCAAAAAAAGCCCAAACACTCGCAGCTATGTCGGAGAACCCTCCACGACTCAATCTGATAATGCACAACCCATGGCTAAGTCGGGAAACCTCCACGACTCGATCTGCCAGAACCCCAAAACTCTCAAAGCTAAGTCGGAGAACCACCTCCACCACTAAATCAAAAAACACGACCGATGATCTAGAATAATCCCGTCAATCCCAACAAGTAAGTATAACTCTCATGACACTAGAAACTCGACACACAATGCTCTAAAAATCCACTCGGCCCTCCGGCACGAGTATACATGCATCCTGAACCAACTCAACCCCTCAGGGTGATCTCACTATTTAAAAACTATTTTTTTAAAGTCCAGTTTTCATTAAAACACGTCCGACGATTTTTAAAACGGTTCAGATGTCAATCTAATGCCAACTAATCATGCAGTCTAGTGTCAAATAGTATCAGGAGTATGCTAAAAATAATCTGGGGTTCTAAAGAATTTTCTATAATTTTCTAGGCAGCTATCAGATTTACCAACAGTGAAAATATTACACTAGACATGCTCAAATTGCATTCAGAAGAATTAAAGGGCATTCCGTATATTTTGGAAGAAATTCCAACCCACCTCAAAAGCATTCTGCAGGCAATCGCTGAAGTCGGTTAAGCATCGAACCGCCCGCTGCCTCGAATCTGCCGGAAAAACGAAAACCGCACCGCGCGCGCGCGAACACTGTCGCGAAACCTAGAAAATTCCCCGGAAACTCGAACAACTACCTCGAGTCCTCTACAAAATTCCCGACGCGCTCCGGCCCCCCTCGCTGTCAACTCCCAGCATGCGCGCATGCCTTCGGCTCCGCACAGTAAAAAAAATCCAAAGTTCCCAGCATGTGTGCAAAAGATAGGAGGAAGCAACCAAATAAGCTCAAAGCTTCATCAAAGGAATTGATCTAAGGGTAGAAAACTTGATAACACAAATAACTTGATACTATTAATAGTATAGTAGCCGGACTATATATATATATATATATATATATATATATATATATATATATATATATATATATATAGAGAGAGAGAGAGAGAGAGAGAGAGAGAGAGAGAGAGAGAGAGAGAGAGCTAGGCTAGAATTCTATTAATAGCACCAAGTCATTAGTGCTATTAAGTTTTTAACCGTTGAATTAAAAGATGTGTGGTTGAGATGAAAGTGGACCCCTTGGGTTTAATAGGTGGTTGAAAAAATAGTAAAATATAACGAGTGAAAATAATCAAAGGAGTTGATCTAAGGGTAGAAAACTTGATAGCACAAAATGCTTGGTGCTTGTACAAGCATAGTAGCCGGACTATATATATATATATATATATATATATATATATATATATATATATATATATATATATATATATATATATATAAAATTAGGCTAGAATACTATCGATAGCACCAAGCCATCGGTGCTATCAAGTTTTTAGCCGTTAGATGAAAAAATATGCGGTTGAGATTATAGTGGTCCCCTAGGGTTTACTAGGTGGTTGGTTGAATAGTAAAAATCTTAGAGGACCACTATAATCCCAACCGCATATCTTTTCATCCAACGGCTAAAAACTTGATAGCACCAATTATTTGGTGCTATCGATAGTATTCTAGCCGGACTATATATATATATATATATATATATATATATATATATATATATATATATATATATATATATATATATATATATATATATATACATAAAAATTGAGCTCCTATGCTTTTAAAGGTACGTAGTCATTGGTGCTGGTAGGTATTTAGCCATTTGATGAAAAGATATATGGTTAGGATGATAGCAGACTCCTTGAGTTAAGTGAGTGGTTGGTAGAATAGAATAATCTAAGAGATAAAATTAGTCAAAGGGCTAGATCTAACGGTAGAAAACTTACAAATACCAATTACTTAGTGCTTGTACAAGCACAATAGCCGGACTATATATATATATATATATATATATATATATATATATAACTAGGCTACTATGCTATCAATTGCACTAGGTCCTTGATGCTATTAGGTTTTTGACCCTTGGATGAAGAGATGTACAGTTAGGATGATAGTGGGCCCCTTGGGTTTAGTAGGTGGTTGGATAAATAGAATAATCTAAGGGGTGAAGACGATCAAAGGGGTTGATCTAACAATGAAAAAGTTGGTAGCATCAAGTGTTTGGTGCTATTGATAGTATATTGATAGTATAGTAGATGGACTATATATATATATATATATATATATATATATATATATATATATATATATGTAAATTGAGCTCCTATACTTTTAAAAGTACTAAGTCATTGATGCTTGTAAGTTTTTAACCCTTGGATAAAAAAATGTGTGATTAGGATGGTAGTGGACCTTTTGGGTTTAGTGGGTGGTTGGTGAAATAGCATGATCTAAAAGGTGGAATTAGTTAAAGGGTTAGATCTAAGGGTGAAAAACTTACAAGCACCAAATGCTTAGTACTTTTACAAGCATAGTAGCTAGACTATATATATATATATATATATACAGAGAGAGAGAGAGAGAGAGAGAGAGAGAGAATGTGTGTGTGTGTGTGTGTGTGTGTGTGTGTGTGTGTGTGTTAGGCTACTATACTATCGATAGCACCAAGCACTGGGTGCTACCAAGTTTTCCACCGATAGATCTACCCTTTTAACCATTTCCATCCCTTAAATCATACTATTTCACCAACCACCCATTAAACACTAGAAAATCACTATCATCCTAATCACACATCTCTTAATCCAAAGACTAAAAACCTAATAGCACCAATGACTTGGTGCTATCAATAGCATAGTAGCCTAGTTCTACATGAGTCCATCTATTATGCTATCAATAGCACCAAGCACTTGATGCTACCAAGTTTTTCGCCGTTAAATCTACTCCTATAACCATTTCCATCCCTTAGATCATATGACTCGCCTATTTGAAATGGCCATCCCAAGTAGGGATATCAACGGGTCGGATTCTGGCGGATTTTCAAAAATCCGAATCCGAATCCGAACACGACAACATACCGGAAATCCGAATCTGAATCCGAATTCGACGGATTTTAAAAATCTATATCCAAATTCAAATCCGACCAAAAATCCAAAACTCGAATCTGAACTCGAACCCGAAAATTCAAACCCGAAACAATTATTTTTCTTTTTCTCTTTACAATATTTCAAAATATATTACATTAAATCTAAATTTTTAAAATATAATATTAAATATTTATATACATATATAGTATATAACGTAAAATCAATTCGGGTTCGGATTCAGGTATAGTTAAAATCTATATCCGAATCAAAATCCGTCGGATTTTCGTTTCTTATATCCATATTTGAATTCATATCCGTTTAATATTGAATAAATCTATTCCGCTCGGATTCGAATATTCGTATCCATTGGCATCCCTAATCCCAAGAGCATTTTTGACAACAGAGGGGCTCTTTTAGTTATTAAGCAAACAAATTTTGATAAAATTCACTAATAAAACAAAATAATTTGTAAAATTAATTTATAATTTATAAAAAAACATCCGAGTCTGAATTGTATTATTTTGACATGAAAATTAGATTACGACTCTGAAAATCTAATGATGCGCGACATATTTTAGAATAAAGGGCTTTTTTTTTCTTTTTTTTTACAATTGGCCTCCCTTTTTTTTCTTTTCTTTTTAATAGTTCTCTAAAACAAACATCACGTAAACGGATATGTTTAAGTTGAACAGAGTAAACCATTCACCTTAAACACGATAAATCATTCACCATATTAAGTTGAACACGATGAATCATTCACCTTAAAAACAATAAATTATTCACCGTGTTTAAAACAGATAAAAAAACATGATTAGTGATTCCATCAAATTCCAAAAATTATTTTAAATGCGATAAATAACTTATACACATAAACACAAAAATTATTAAATTTTGGACACGAAAATTTATTCACTGTTATTTAACTCTCACTAATCCTGCAGCTCACACGACAGATATAGAATTAATTTTGTAAATTAAAATTTTACAAAGCTGCTAGCAAATAAAAAAAAATTCAAGCAGCTATATGCCAAAAGAAAAAAAAAAGAAAAAAAAAAAAAGAAAAGCTCTAGAATAAATTATTTGATTCTTTCAGGAGCGTGCATAATAACAATATATAAGATTATTTTGCAACAATTCCCACCCTAAAATAAAATTTTCATGTTTATGTGGCCTCAAAAATAATAATAATAATAATAATAATAATAATAATAATAATAATAATATATAAAATATACAAAACTTATCTCAAACTCTCAACTATTTTGATCTAACTACCAAGACCTTCAAAAATTTTAATTTTTCTACCTAACCTTCAATTTATTTACTTTAAGCCAGTGAGTGATACTTTGATTTCAAAATTTAAACACAATATTTATTATTAAAAATTTAATTAATATAATTTATATAATTTACATAACTATAAATTTAATAAAATAAACAATTAACCTAAATTTTATATTCGAAGAGCTATCCAATTCCTTAAAACAAATAAATTAAAAAGCTGAGTATTAAAACCAAAATTTTAAAAGACCAGGTAGTCGAATCAAAATAATTTGTATTTCAAATAAGTTTCATACATTTTTACCAAAAAAATAAAAAAAAATAAAAAAAAAATTAAAAAAGAGAAGCCTACAGTCCCTTTTCAACAAAAAAAAAAAAAAAAAAAAAAAAAAAAAAAAAAAAAAAAAAAAAAGAGAGAGAAACATTAAAGTGAATAAGAAGGCCACTTTAAATATATATATATATAAGCCCTTACTTTTGCTAAAGAACTTTCACTTCTTACACATACTGCAATGGATGTAGAGTACTAGGAAAGAACAATTTATGAAGGAATAGGATGAACAAGATAGATACATGGAGCATTATAACTATACAAGAAAAGAACTTTCACCTCTTCTTCTTATCTTCTTTCTCACTCTCAAGCACCACAGGGGCAGCTGGTATGCTGAACCACCACTCTCTCATCCTCCTCATGCACCTCTCCGTGCTCGGCCTCCTCGGCGGCGAGTTCCTCGTGAATAACTCCAGAAACATCAGCAGGAGTACTAGCCTAGTCGGTAGAAGCGCAACACCTAAGGCCATTAAAACCAGCGCGAGGATAGCTCTGTCTGTTGCCTGTTTATCAGATCATCAGAATATTTAAAAAAAAAAAAATCCAACACTTCATACGCACGCAAAATATATGATTCTGCTTTGTCTGATGAACAAGCAATTTGTTAAGTGCGAATTGGGATTCCCGACTGACGAGAAGGATAGTCAATCCACTTCATATAAGATGGAAAACAACTTATGAAGTCAATCGTACTCATAAGAATATAATAGCCGGACACTAAAATATATATATATATATATATATATATATAGAGAGAGAGAGAGAGAGAGAGAGAGAGAGAGAGAGAGAGAGAGAGCTAGGCTCCTATACTATCAATAGTAGCTTCGGTACTATAGTCTTATTTTCGATCTTAGAATAATCAAATCAACGATCCACACCGTTAAATATGATCTAAAGTTTATACTATCAATAAGATATACTATCAATAGTAGCTCCGGTACTATAGTCTCATTTTCGATCTTAGAATATTCAAATCAACGATCTACATCGTTAAATATGATCTAGGGTTTATAAAGTTCTTAGAAATAAAATTTTAATTTTTTTCGACATCGTTTACTTAGTAAATAAATCGCGTCAAAATGAACGGTAAAAATTAAATAATCTTTAAAATTTGAAAATAAAACTTTTAAATTCAAAATCAAGGATGTTGATCTTGATTTAAATAGTTTAAAATATTTTCTATCAAATTTTGAATAATTTTAGATTCTTCTACACCGTTAAACTACAAGCTCGCCATAGTAGCTATTGAAAATTAATAATTTTAAAATGATTTGATCATAAAATAAACTATGTCAAAAAAATTATAAAAATTTTTTTCTAAAAACTTCAAATACCTTAGATCATTTTTAATGGAGTGGATCGTTGATTTGACCACCCTATAATCGAAAACGAGACTATAGTACCGGAGCTCCGGTACGATCGATAGAATAGGAGCCATTTTATGCAAAATTGAATTGGTTGAGAAATTGAATAAAGAACATGGGACCTATCGGATTAAATGGCACCAGACTGTAATTTTGGATCCTCTTCAGTGCAACTACGTCTTGGTGTCGCTCCTACCGATCATTCATTTAACATGCAGTTTTTCTTGTCTAAAGTTATAAACTCACTGAGTAATTATAACAACTATAATCCCGATGATCTGAGCGAAAAAACTAAACTAAGACAAAGGGAACATTAGATGACAATTCTCGTAATAAAAGAGGGTCAGAGTGCAAAATAAGAGCTTCAAATATACAATAATGAGTAAGCAAATAAGATAAGAGCAACAAAAAGTTTCAAAAGGGAAAAACCTGAGAAGGGACAGCCAGAAGCAAAGCTCTCAGCTTCAAGAGAATGATATTCCCGTCCTGAACAATCTCCTCGACTTGAGAAATGGCATTTTGAACAGCCAAGAGCTGCTCCATTGTGTTCATTGGGGGAGGAGCCACAACCTTGAGTTCATTAATTGGACTTCCTTGGTTACTAAATCTAGTCAGCAACATGAATATTGCCATAAAGAGGAGCACCATTACGAGTACATACCCTAACCATCCCCTGCATAAGTTCAGCTTGAGATATATATAAATCAAGACAACGATTTGTACTTAAATATTACTTTTTCATTGACCAGCCGAGGAAAACACATTTGTTAAACCAACAAATAAAAGGAAATTACATGTTTTACCCTTCAAATTGCCATTGCTTGACATCCTATGCCCAAAACTCTTCCTACATAAACCTCATATATATATATATATATATATATATATAGAGAGATAGAGAGAGAGAGAGAGAGAGAGAGAGAGAGAGAGAGAGAGAGAGAGAGAGAGAGGTTGGAATGCTATCGATAGCAAACGGGCTCCGTTGCCACCCATTTGTCTTTTATGATGGAGCTTCCAAAACAATGATCGGCACCGTTAAATATGATCTAGACCATTTAAACTATTTGAAAATTAAATTTCATGTTTTTCGATATTTTTTTCTCGTCCATCAAGTGGACACAAAAATAAACGACTGAAAATGCATATACAAAAAGTGATGATAGGAGTCTTGTAATCAAGATCGAGAGTATAGATCTTATTTTACATAGTTTAAAAAATTTTCTAACCAAAATTCAATTTAGATTTCTTTAACCCGTTAAACGAGCAAAAGACTCATATCTGTCATTAAAATTACAAATTTTGTAACCTTTTGATCATTAGGTCAATGATAATAAAAAAATTTGAAATTTGATTTCTAAATACTTTCAGTAATCTAGATCATGTTCAATGGTTTCGATCATCAATTTAAAAGCTCCATCATAAAAAACAAATGGGTGGCAGCAGAGCCCGTTTATTACTGATAGCATTCCGGCTCAACTCAATATATATATATATATATATATATATATATATATATATGAATTTACTAGGATATAACTAAAAAACAGAGACCATAGTGGAAGGGAAACTGGAATGACCAATTCCATCAGCGTGTTAGGTTCGCAACCAGAATAAGAATTGGAATAAATATTTCCATTTCCATATCGGAATGAGATTTCGGTGTCCTATTCTAGGCCAGATTATAAATAAAAGGATCAAATGATTAGCATTCCACCTTCAAACGGAAGTGAAATGAGATTCCTTTTGCAAAAACAATTGGAATGGGAGTCAATCATTCAATATAATTATGATGACCAAATAATTGGAAAATTGTTTACTTGGCAACATCACTAATTGCTACATCTTTCTAATGGTAGAACGTTAGCGAGCTTGAGCAAGTTCTTGCCATGAATGCATAAATGGTTGCCTGTTGGGAGTTGGAGAAAAGAAGTCCTAACAGTGATGAATTCTGTAATGATTTACAGACGAAATATCAGATAAACAATGTTATTTCTTCCACCGTAGTAAATCTTATCTTGCCCCTTTTCATTTCTCTAACACTCAATTCTATTTTCCTATTTGCTGGAAAATGATTTCAAGACTTAATTTCCTCTTTTTCCAGCCATAGATGGGAGTAAAATAAACCTGTCTTGGCCCCTAACATCTGGAATATCAAAGGTCACATCATAATAATCTCTACAATTCATGCACTTAAAATCAGCAAGAAAATTGTGTATGGCATACAGATAAAAACGGATAACAAAGAGTATGATGAATCACACAGAAATCCTTCGAACAAGCAGCAGAAACAAACCTGATTATAATGTAAAAAAATGCACAGCAAAACACCAGAGACTTGAGAGGCTCATCCCACATAGCCAAAGACATAAGCATCTTTCCAAGCTCAGTGGCAGGGTAAAGCAACTCCTGCAACAATAAGAAAATAAATTAAAGAAATCTTATCTGAGAATAACATAATAAAGAACAAAATATTATCCTAACATACTACTTGTGGTTCCTCCTCAAAAGTAAGTGCAGCAAACAACTCTCCTCGAATGCACTTCCAACTAAATTCCCATGATTAGTTATTACACATCCAAGTCCCCAGTCATATGATATTTAGAAATTGGCATCAATAGTGTATACAACCAGCAAAAACTTCAAAAGCAACAAGGAAGAATTATAAATAAGACGAGAAACAGATAAATCACCAACATTCTGCGATTAAGTGAGTCAAACGGAAAACCACATAAAGGGTAAAACTGGTCACCAAATTTGACTACTCAGACATCTAATAGAGATGCCCTTCACACAGAGTCAAACCTGATCATAGAACTCAATTCCCCCTCTTAAACTCTGGTTGTTTATGAGCCTAGCCTAGAATAGAACTACCTTATAACCAGCTTGGTCTGAACCAGGTTAAAGCAAATATATCAGCAATTTGAGCGCAGGATACCTTGGTTGTTTCGCATCCCTAAGTGACTTCACCAAATGAGACATTCTTATTCACATCTTCAAGCTATCATCTAACTAGAAGAAGAGTTACACCAAAGCATGACAGCAAACTTTTTATAGTGATAGTATCACTCTATAGTATGTGCTTCAATATTTTTCACCAAATATAGTGCCACACTTCGTATTTCCCGTCCTTTCTACTAGGTAGTATAAGAAACATGGTATTCTAGCATGATAAATGGTGTTTAGATGACATAAACTTTACTGATGTGAAAACTTTCATTCCATTTTCCTAATATCAATCGCTCCTTGTTATTCCCTCTTCCCTTGTCTCAGTCCTTAACATTATCTGACGCTCTTTCCTCTATACATGGTCACCACTTTACTACGAATCCTTAATGAGTTCTATTATTATTCTCCTAATGTTCCTATTCTGATTAAAGTTCTTATTCTGATTAAAGCTCTTAAGTAGATTAAGTATCAAACCAAAAGGTGCGTTTATAGTCTGAGTAGACAAGGTTGGACCTACATGCTTAAATAGGGTGAAGAAACGCAATATGTAATCAACACTGGACACATGTTGAGTTCTATTACAAAATACATAACAATAAGACATCTTTGACATAAATGAATTTAAATAAGAGGAAATGAAATTTAACACGGAAAAAGAAAGGATTAATTACACTTCTAGTCCTTGTAATTTTTTTCTTGTGTCAATTTAACCCCTAAACTTTCAAAAGTTACACTGAATAAGTGACACACTAATAATCCAAATTCCAAAGTAAGAATACAGAAACAAGGCTCCATCAGATTTAAGGACACTAAAAGAGACATTGCCTTTCAAATATGAGGATTATTTACATGACATTATTAAAAACCACAAAATTCAGGAGAAAGTATTTTATTGAGTACCTTCATCACCGCCAAATTTGTATCAAGCCCATCAACCTTAACTCCGTCAATTGTTGCTTGAGCCTGCTCAACCTTCTTATAATTATTCCTGGAATTACTGACAGCCTTTTCCAGCGGACTCATCTCCCCTACGGCTATTTCACCAACAAGCAGCCGTTCATCGCTAGCAACTTGTGATGCTAATCCCAAGTTGGACAAAAGAGCCAAAGCTGACATCGAATGCATTCCACTCCCTACACCGGATCGGTTTGTACGATCTAAACTCCGAGATGATATAGCCTCAGTGAGTGTTTCAAGTATCACATCACCTCCAGGAAGCTTATCACAAAGATTGAACATCAAGAGATCATCAAATCGGGTAGGCATTGATGGCACCACCTCTTGAATGGCTTGTAACCGCAAAATGCCAAGAACAACCTTCAAGAGTGTTTCCTCCCTTTCAACGCTAGTTATCTGAAATTTTCTAATAAATCTATGAGCATAAAGAACTTCCAGCATAACGGCCAGCCAATAGTCACGGCGGAAATGACCTGTAAGCTCTGGAAACTCCATGAGCACCGGTTCAGATCTACAGATTGAATATAAAAATCAGAATAAATCCCGGTTCCATAAAAATTCCTCCAAGAACATGGCACCCTTATTTACTAGAAAAAAAAAATGGAAATCAAGCATTTTTGTGTCCAACCATAGTCCAATTACAATAAAAATATGGGTATCCTGCATATATACGCCTTTAAATTTATGTATTTGCATGCGTACACCTCCAATGCATTTGTACCCTCACTAATAACCCGCATTTGCATATCCCCTTTGGCTCAACTTTATGTCACAATGGGAAAAAACTTGAAGGGGTGCTCATATGATATAACCATTGTAATCCTATGCATTAGTAACAATATCCTTTCAAAGTTGGCAAAAGTTTTGGCATCTAACAGTCTATTTCTAATATTTTAAGGGAGATGTAAAATGAGGGCAAGTTTGTCATTCGGTGCTTTAAGTACCCTGGGACAAATTCTAGTCAACTAAATGCTTGCTTAGTCAATATTTCCATCGGTGCAGTACACGCATAGGACTTAACACGCAAATATATTCGCAAAAATCTTAGATAAGTTTGCAATATAAGTTTACGGTTGAAGAGCCATAATTGTTCAGCAAACTGATGAACAAGATATACTCACAATGATATGGATTTGTACATAACAGCCTTGTCAAATAGCCGTGAACCCCACGGACCAGTCAACTCAGGCTTGATAACCTGCTTTAAATCATCTGCAAGCTCATACACTTTTGCCTTATCGTAGGTCATGACTCGTAGAGCTTCGAAGTACAGAGCATGATCAGTTAGTGTCAATCTCCCTGCAGTAGCAAAGTGTGAAATACTATTGAAAAACAGTAAAATGACATGATGAAACAAAGAAAACTGAGAAAAACATAGTTAAGCAAATAAAAAGAAAAGCAAGCAAAAGTAATTGCTCTATGACTAAGCTACCTATGCACTTAGCAAAAACATTTGAAGCCAATATTGGCTAAACAGAAACCCACCAGGCCATGTTGAGATTCCAACATGTTCAAGTACCGGTTGGGTTGTTAATGTTCCATCGACCTCAAGGATCTTTTCTCCCCTGCCTGACCGAAGACTTGAAATAAGAGAAGATTGAGACTGAGTCTTCATTTTCTTTATCACTCTGCAACAATAGAAACTCACTATAAGAGATTTTTCAGAGAGCAGGGTCCATCAGAAATGCATATTGTCACATTTGAGTTATACTTCCTAAGCCAACACAAGCATGTGCATCACTGACGACCATTTGCGATGAAATCAAAGAAGAAAAAACAATTGGAGAATTCCATACAAGGATTCAAGTGCCCATCAGCGTTATGCTCATCGTACCGTACCGACAAAATAGCGGCATAATACGATCCCCGTACTAATGGTACAAACTCAAAACCCTCTTCTTCTTCTTTTTTAACTTAGCAAGTAATTATCAACCGTCTCTAGCGCAAGTGGCAAAGGGCTTGGTGGTTGATACCCGAGACCCAAGTTCAAAACCTAGTTGCTTCACATTTCCAGCTAAGTTTATTTCAAAAATAAACGAAACGGATAGCATGCTACCTTTCTCTCAAAAAAAAAAAAAAAAAACTTAACAAGTAATTATATCAATAACGTGTAAAGATTTGATAAAGAATATATACTAAGCAATTAGAATATATTGGTGCCAAACAAAATAAATATTTCATGTCATAGTATGTCGGCATACCAAGGATTTAAGTGTCGTGGCACAAGGTCATCTTGGCACGGTGCGTGCCGGGCCGTGCCGATATGCGTCAGTCACAAAAAATACATGTGTGCCGACACATAATGGCATAAAATATTTATTTTCTTTAGCAACAAAATATTATAATTGCTCATTATGGATTTTTATCAAAATTTTCAAACTTCATTGAGAAAAGTATTTACTAATTTAACGAAAAGAGAGTTTTAAACTATGCCATTAGCACGAAAGCCGTATTGTGCCAATATCTTGTTGGCACGATACTACAAGATAGATACGGCCTGTGCCGATGGGCACTTTAATCCTTGCGGCGCACAGACATTTTTTCATCAACAGCACACATCTACCATACTATGCAAGCAAGTGCGCAACACCAACCTCGTGCTATGTCAGTATGTCACATAAATCCTTGGTTTCATAAGAACTATTTCAAACTTAGAATATCACAACAACAAGTATATCTATTATGTATTACTATATGACAAGATCTGAAATCTAAAGTTACTAGCATTCATGATTACCATAGTTAGTTATTCATGTAACATAATCTTATGAATTACCATATTAAAGTCTATTTTAGAGAGATGCAAATGGACAACACAATAGAACAGCTAGAAAATTGTTGAATATCTAGCAAAACAAGAAAAAAAAATATGCAATAAAAGTATACTCATAATAGCAACTATCATCGTCACTAAAGTTGACGCAACAAATCTATTAGAATTTTCACAATAATTTGTTCTTTGACAATTATAGCCCGTTTGGTTCGCACTATATAGCATTTCTGACTATTTCAACATAATTGATTCCTGTGAATAAAATTACTACTAATGATGCATTACTGCATTAGGTTCAATGCAATAATCATGCAATTATACAAGAACATATTGATGATTAATGAATTTATGGCATGTAATATACATGCAATAAATTTAAACAAGTGAAAAGCGTGAGAGATCATAAGCTCAAGAAAGCAAGAAAAAAAGAAAAGAATAAAAAGGAAGAAGGCATCAAAAGAAAATAAACAAAGGCAAAGGAGATGAAAAGTACCTCCAATCTCGGCCAAATCTGCTCAAGATCTAGTTGTGCGGCCATGATCTAGCAGGTTCAGTAAGATCTTGGTCGCGTGGCCAAATCTCAAAAAGATTTGGCCGCCGCAGCCAAGCTATGGCCACACTCGATTGGGCGACGAGAAAGGAGAAGGGGAGAGAAAGAGAGAAGGGGAAAGTAGAAGGAGAGAGATAGAGAAAAAGAGAATTCTCTTAAAACCCTAGAATAGAGAAGAGGAGAGAAGGATGGAGCTCTCTATGATTGTACTAAAAAGGTGAGAAGAAATTTCAAAGGTGGATAACTACGTAATTTTTCATGAGTTATAGGAGAACCCGCAACCAATAATGCAGGTTACCCACCCCCCTCTCATGTAATATTTTTAGGATAAAACTATGATATCATATTAGTAATCATACACTACTGACAAGCTTACACATGGAATAAATCAAACGTAATAATCTAAAAAGATTCATGCAAGATCCCTAGTAATCCTGACAAGATAGCACGAACCAAACACACCCTTTATTTACCAAAATAGGGCTCACCAGCTCACACACAGTACCTTGATATTGATAATTCAACAAATAGAATAACATGTCCATCAAAGCAAAAAGTTTGGTTGCTTCACATAGAAGAGGCTGGGTAAGAATGATTCCTATGTAACTATAACAGATGAGAAACTTCCAATGCAGCATAATAACAATAAAAAGTATACACAGTTCAGCAGCAAATTTATCTACTTTTTATGATGAGTTGCTATGATGAGTTGATGTGACGTCGTACTTCCCAAGGGTTAAACCATCCTAGAACTACTCTAACCCTAGCACCTTTAACCCTCTTAACCTCTTAGGTCTAGACACCGCCCAAAATATTATAGTCGGGTTAAGAGGTTTAGCCCTATTATATCTCTTATATAGGATTATTCCAAATCCTAGAAGTGTCACATTCCTCCCCCCTTTAAGCTTTGACGTCCTCATCATGCTCAAAGACAATCACAGGCACCAAGCGATGTGAAACTCGCCTCACTAGCCTTACCTGACCTTGTGGGTGGAGCGTGCCCACAACGATCGTCAGCTGGGGCGTCGCACTCCACCCGTTGTATGACCCTAGCTCAGCCAAGACTCATCTCACACTTCTGGCTGGTAATTGACTCTGATACCAACTGTGGCACCCCACTTCCTAGGGAGTCACCCATCCTAAACTCTAGCTCTATCACACTTAACCCTCTTAACCTGTTGGACCTAATCACCGCCCAAAATGCTATAGCCAGGTAATAATGTTTAGCCCTATTATATCTTATATATAGGACTATTCCACCTAGGGGTGTCACAGTTGCTTTCACTACTAGGAAGAAAAAAAAAAAAAAAAAAAAAAAAAAAATGCTAAGAAATGTCAATATGCATGTGAAAGAAACATTTTTTTCCCAACAGGCTTCATTTTTTCTTCAGACATCAATCTTGAGTATTCCATTATGGATAATGCATTAACTTTAAAGCCCCTCCACGCATCAGTCATGTTCCATAAAATAACACAATATATAGGCAGCAAAGTAACTTCTATTTTTTTTTTTTTTTTCTCTCATTCAGATTTCCGCAAAATTCAGAAAGTCTAGTTACTGTTCTAAGAAATTCAGTAATTACTGATGTAATTGTTTCGTTCTAACTTCAGGCGCAAAGAAAGAGATAACAACCAGAATGATAGTTGGGATAACACAAATCCACCTTTTCCAGTGGACAAGCTATTTTCGGATGAGAACCTATTAAATTATTCAAATCGCAGCCTGGCCTCATATGCAAAAGTCACACTGGCAATATAAAAATGATTATTCTGCTGCACACTTGCCTAATATACAAAGAATAAAGTTAAATGGGATTCATAAAATTTCACTTGAATCCAAAGACTCATAAATAATATGATACTTTCCTAAACTTTATAACTATCTAAATATGGAGACACATAAAACATCAGCAAAACAAGCAAGTCTTAATAATTAAATCTAGCATAGTAAATCCCTTAAAAGCAGTTAGTAGGACTTGTTATAATAGAGTTGGGAAAAAAGTAAGCATATAGCTCTAAATTCAATCACATTTACGTGCAAAACATATAGTCATCATAGATGAAGAGTCTTAGTTTAGCGAAATATACATTAGCTGATTATAACCTGTCTAACTCCACAAGGTACTTCTCATACACAGCAAATGAAAGACGCCCTCCAGATGATGCTGAAAGTACATCAAAAAGGTTGAAACAGGTAATTACATCTGCAATGGTGGGAATCGCTGGAGCTATTCGAGAAAAAGCCTCTACACCAACAGTACTCTCCGTGTCTACCTGCTATAGAAAATGAGCATATGAACTACTAACTAACATTACAGACAAAATAATTCTTGCTGTGGATACCAAAAAAACGCATCATACAAGAAATAGAGAAATAGTAGCAAAAAAAAAAAATCTTTGTTTAGTGAAGGATGTGAAAAAGGATCACTACCTTAAGTACAGGCTGACTAGAAGAAGAAGGAACTTCCCAAGCTAACATCATATCAAATGTCAAGCGACGGAAACTTTTGTCCCCGAGATACCCAGTGACTTGAGAAGAAAGAGCAAGTGCTCTAAAGCAACAGTACTCCAAGAAGTTTCTTGCATAATTAGAGGGATGCTTTATGGAATCAGATGCTTCTTTGTCAAAATTATTCTGGAGTTCATCCATTGAAACATCAAGAATTCTGTAATGCAGAGTTGAGGGGGAAAGAATAAGCACAAACTAGTAAATCACAGTTATAGAGATGCCCCAAAAATAACCCTCTGTAAAAGAAGATTTCTATTATACATACAGAAACAAAAAGCATGTTAACATATTGTTTGCAATGACCAATCGAAAGATAATAGTGCCAATATTTCATCACGTCATTCGACCAGGTGGTTATCCAGATTATACATTATAACAATTGTTAAAACAAGGGTCACAAACCAGATGGTTGTAAAAAAAATTCTATACACACTCACCTATGAATTACTATTAAACCAGGAGTTCCATCCAAATATAGAGTACTAGCTGCCAGATAATTTATCTAAGATTTAACTTGAGGGTCGAAATGGTATGACGCTGCTATTAAAATACTTGATTCTTTTGAAAGGATTGGATCGCCATACTTCATAGATATAAAAGATAGCAGGACAAAATATAAATTTTCATTTCTCCGAAACCATAGGGCACTTCGACATACATCAAGAGTTATTAACTACTGCTATCTGTTCAACGAGAGTGTGCACACTAGTAAACATAAAACTCTTATGTTAAAAACTCAGGTTAGACCTTAAATCCAAACTTCCAAACTTGCCAACTATTAGAGACTCCCAAAGAGATTGGTATCATGTAATTCCAATAACTTGGAAAACAAACCCTAGCCATAAGGTTTCAAGCTATCAACTGAACAATCTCCACAATATTATGCCTTTTGTACTCATATGCAGAGAGGGGTATCAACTAGCAATGAAGCAGTTGAACCCAAAACTACTTACATGATTCTCAACTAATTGAGTTGTTGCAAATGATGTTGGGTCCATCAGTCCATGTGTTCAATATGTATGGATAGTTGTATAGATATCAATAAGTATTCTCGTTGTTACTTTTAATGCTTCTTGAACTAATCATTTGACACTGAAATTTGGATTATTGTTCTTCGGTTACAATCTATGTTGCACGGACACAGGACACGGGAAACGACATGGCTCAAACACGGCAACTTCAAAAAAATTAGGACTTGGACACAGCTAGACCAACAATAAAATAATTTTTTAAAAAAATTAATATCATGTAAATATTATTTACAATAATTTTTTCAAATTAGTAAATAAATTTTAATAATATGCCATACAAAGATGGTGCATGAATCGGAGATATATTGCCTGTATCAAGTTCATAAGTATATCTAATTTAGCACATATAGCACAACAAAATTTCAAACCTAATTTATTAGATGCATCATATGACATTAAAAAATTATATATCAAAAATTATAAAATTTTGAACAACATTTTTTTATAAATTGCACAACGGTTCTTTTAATATTGTTGATTTTTTAAACTACTTAACATCTAAATGTTAGATTTTCTATAATTATTATATTTATACATGTCTTAAATATTATAGATTATATATTTTAAATTATATTTTAATTATAAAGCATTAATTAAATTAATAGAGGAATATTGTAGATAAAGATATATTGGGTGCAGGCAAAAATAGTGTCCATTAAAAGTCTTTGGTAACTCTTCGTAGGCGCGGAGAGGACTCACGCACCGCGTCTCAAAAAAAAAATTTTATAAGTCGCTGGACGTGCAGCGGACACGCGTCGTTGGAAGCCTGCTGCACGTCCCGCGTCCGTGTAACCGAGGTTACAATAATCTCAAGTTATACACAACTTACGGCCCGTCTGCCATTACATTTTGGTACCAGCAAGATTCAAAACACAGCAACTTATTTGGCATAGTCAGAAGAAGGCCCTGCCATAACAAGGACAGTTGCAACATGAAAATCAATCAGATAGTGTTCTCAGTGAAGGAAACACAACATACTTCCAAACTACTAAATCAACAGTCAACCATTGTCTTGCAATCAGGATAAAACAATATCCACTAATGAACCAATTTGTCTATGTTAACATGTAACACTTCTAAGATCCTGTGAAAAATTATTTAGCAAACAAACTCAGCAAGGTTTTTTCCAGAGCCCATCAAATTACAAGGGTCTAATTGAAAAAATACGAGTATCTTCACAATTAATGTGACTGACAAATGAGTACAGTTCTTCTTAATATTTATTAGCTTCAGTATCCATTTCAATCACTAGATACTACATTGCATGGCTCTGATAAAAAATAGTACTGCACCATCATATTAATAGAAATTCCACCATTTTAAGGATATTGAACATCCAAAGGCAAAAAATAAACAAGAAAATATCATTTCTCTTTAGTTCCAGATAACGGTTGAAATTCATTTTGGCATGTTATGTTTGTGTTGTGTCAGAAAGAGGGTATGATAACCAACGGGCCAACAAGAACACAACACTACTACCAAACACAACAAAATTATTAAAAGGGTCGCACAATGTCTGGCCTGTTTAATCAATGGATCATTTTGGGTTTAAACGACACAAGACAACATGAAGATGAAATAAGTAACTTGTCCTTAAAAATTCAGGGCAGATGGCAGCCTGCATGAATAACTAGCACAAAGTAACCCTAACTCAAGAATAATATCCAACAAGTATGCAATGGTTCTAAATTCCAATAATATAGGGATACCATCATATCAATAAATATGCCATACAAAGCATAGAAAATACGGCTACAAATTTATGAAAGAAACAGCTCCAAGCTTCAACTGAACATTCTTCCTAAGAAGGATCCCCAATGAGAAGACAGAATAACTGAACATTCTTCCTAAGAAGGATCCCCAATGAGAAGACACAGAATGCAGGCAACAGGTTCCCACAATTGACACAAGATTTTCTCAGGTCCCTTCAAATGACCAATAATCTACTTGAAATAAGACAGTTATCATGCTATTCACAAAAGCCCAAACATGTGGATCGCCTCTCAATCTTCTTTTAGCTTCTATCTCCATTTCAATTCACAAGTTAGTAGATCATAATCATGATATGGCTCTACTGTGCTGCACCATATCAAAGAAGTACTCAATCATCTAAAGGTGACCCAACTTCCATAGATAATAAGACAATACAACAAAATTACTCCACTTCACTAATTTCAACCCACAGAACACTCACAAACTAAACCCTAATTTCGATTTACAGACCTCTACAATAACTGACCCAAACTAAATGCTAACTCAAGAACAGTGTCCCGACAATTAAACAACGGGTTAATTGCAGTATTAACTCCCGAACTTTTGAAAGTGAACTTAATGCCTCCTGAACTTCTAACAATACATCAAATTGGCCCATTTCATCATCTGATGTTAAATTCATTAACCAAAAGTTGATGTACAGACAATTAGACATTGAATAAACATTTTTCGACAAATAACTTAGCATCACAAAGTTCCTAGCCGTTAAAATGAGCTTTATTCTGAAAAGCCTAATTATCATTTCAATCAAAAGGTAAGCTCTAATTCGTGTCTTTAGTGCATACCTGTGATCAAAAATCGCTTATTCGGCATTCAGATCATATATTTTACCAGTAAAATCCACGTCAGATGACAAAATGGGCCAATTTGGCATATTTATAGAAGTTTATGAGGTATTAAGTTTAATTTAAAAGAATTGAGTGCAAAGTGAAGCTTTGATGAAAACTCGCATACCACCGAGCTGAACAACACTGCAATAGCATTATATCAAAAACCAAAACTTTGTATTCAAGAGGAGTAATCGAGAAGAGAGATCACACCGGGAGCATCGGCCGACGATGACGTTGGCCATGGGGGAGAGCTCGGAGATCCACTTCCTCCGCCCCGACGGCGACCGCCCCATCTCCTCAAACTCCTCATCGAATGACGTCCTGCGGCTCAAAACCCACTTGAACGTCCCCTCCCTCACCAACCCCTCCAACAAATCCCTCGTCTTGCTCATCATTGCCATCGCTCTCTCTCCTCCTCCTCTCTCCTAAAACCCTAAATCCCACACAAAACCCACTTGAACGACTCCTCCCTCACCAATCCCACCAACAAATCCCTCGTCTTGCTCACCATCGTCATCTCGCTCCCTCCTCTTCTCTCCTCCCCTCTCCTAAAACCCTAAATCCCCTATGAAACCTACCTCATTCAACTCGGATTCTTCTCTATTTTGCGGATTTGGGGTCGAATATAATGAATTGGGCATGGGTTTGGGGGATTATGCCGCGGAAATGGGAAGGGCAGGAGCGGGCAAAAGGTTTGGGAAGCCACCGCTCATACAAATGAAGAGGTGAGGCAAAGAGTGCGCAGAGATGACGAAATTTTGGTTTGCGGAAGGTCGAAGAGAGAGATAGAATCAAGATTTTAACTTCGCTCAGCTGTCCTGCCACCAACCCTATTTATTTATATTTATCATCCATTAAATATTTATACTTTTAGGCTAAAGTTCGAACCGTGTAAAAAATAATAAAAATAGTTATTTCTATTAAATCGAATTATTTAAATAATTTTTGAATAACTTGAAAATAATCATCCCACCTTTCCAAAAAAAAAAAAAAAACGGCTATTCTTAATTAAAATAATATAAAAATATGATTATATATATATATATATATATATATATATATATATATATATATATATATATATATATATATAATTTTATAATATTTTAAAATATATAATAATAATTATTATTATTATTACAATTATTATTATTATTATTATTATTATTATTTACCGTAGTAATATTATTTTTTTATTATTTTTATAAATTTATTTATATTATATATTATCTTAAAATATATAAATGTATTAAATATATAATATTCTGAGTCCGGCTACTATACTAGTACCAAATTATTGGTGCTATTAAGTTTTCTACCTTTAGATCAATCCTTTTGATCATTTTTCACCCGTTAGATTTTATTATTTTTTCAACCACCTATTAAACCCAAAGTGCTCACTATCATCTCAATCACACATCTTTTAATTCAATGATTAAAAACTTAATATTACCAATGACTTAGTACTATTAATAGTATTCCAGTCTAACTCTAATATTCTAAGATATATTATCTTTAATTATTTATAGAACTAGGCTGTTATGCTATCAATAGCACCAAGTCCTTAGATGCTATTAGATTTTTTACCCTTGGATGAGGAGATGTGTGGTTAGGATGATAGTAGGCCCCTTGGGTTTAGTGCGTGGTTGGAAAAATAATATGATGTAAATGGTGAAAATAATCCGAGGGATAGATCTAATGATGAAAAACTTGATAGCACCAAGTGCTTTGTGCTGTTAATAATATAGTAGCCGGACTCATATTTATATATAATATTATTATTGAAGTTTGCTATATAATAATATTGAAATATTTTATATAATAATATAATTATAATAATATTAGATATAATATTTTAATTATTTTATATTAAAATATATATTATTTTTATATGTATTATTGTACATATATTAAATATTTTATATATAAAAGATATAGATAATGATAATTTTGATATTTAAAAAAATTTAATCATTTCTTTTGTACTATTTTTTATTATTCTTAATAAATTACCCAACAAATTTTTATTCAAAAGGAATAAAAAAATATCAAACAAAACACAAAAAAAAAATTATTCCTCTGTATTCCAGAATAGTAGGTTATCTCAAAAATAAAAATATTTATCCCTTTAAATATTATTCTGTTATCAAACGTAGCCAAGATTGCATTTGGTAACGAAAGTGTAATATTCTGGACTTTTGCAAATTATAAAGTTTTGGTAAAAACTGGCTTGAATGACTATCTCTATAGTCCCATTACAGTTTTAAGCTACCTAAAGTGTTTTCGGCAAGAATTCGGCACAAAAACGAAATTAAAGCAATATTGGACTTTGCTCAATAGACGAGAATTAATCAAGAGATGACTATGGGCAAGTCCAAGTTGGATTTCGAGGATTTCAAAATAATTAGAAGAGTGTTGGAATCCCAATGAGTAAAATTGAAAATTTTCTAACGAATCAGATCTGGGCTGAGAGGGGTTCAAGGTCAAGACCTTGATGGTGAGAACCAAACCTTGGCAGTGACGACAGGACTATAAAGGTAAGGTTTAAACCTTCACTGTGAATCCTGAAGGGGTGACCTTTGGGGTCCAAACTCTATGGGAGGGTCCGGACCGTCAGCGGAGAGTCCCTGAGGGGCGTTCGAGGACCGGAGCCTGGAGGAGGGTTCGGACCCTCGGCACATAAATGCCCCGTGAGGGATATTTTTGTCATTTCACAAAAAATGGCTTTTAAAGGGGACCTCTCCTCCCCTTTTCTCTACGCACGCAAAACAACGCGCGCACACACACACACACACACCATGCATAGTGAGAGAAAGAAGAAGAATTAACCCCTCTCCATCTCCTCTTGTTTCTCTCTTTCTCTCCCCAAAACTTGACGCCCCCGGAGGGGTTCAACCTTTGGAGTAACGTAAGAGTGCCGAATCAAGCTTTCAGCATGCGTAGGAGCTCATGGAGCTTGCGGTCAAGTTAGGGCTTTCAGAAAATGATAAAGATTCTTGTTAAATCCTTTAATATTGATACCCTAGTGTTCCTTAGAGACTCCTACGCCTTTTTTTGCCTCGCACCGAAACCGTCGATTTAATCAATTTAGGTGCATACACAAACCTCCCGCTGAACTGGTAAGCCACGCTCAACCCGATCGAAACGGTCCGCCACATCCATATACTTCGATTAGAAGCGGAAGGGTACGCAATATCATAGTACAAGAGAAAACACAACATTAAAGAAAGCTCTTATTCCATCTGTTGGGGCCGAAAACGTTGGTTGTCGGCTAGGCCCTTCGGTTCGTTTGACCCTCTGATATATGATGCGCCGCGTGTCATTGGATCAAGTGATCGGGTCGAGGAGGGATCTGCTCGACCGGGTTCTTCTTACTTAAACTCTCGCGACCGTCCGACTTAGATTAGCCAAATCGGGATATAAAGATAGAGAGAGGCTGAGTCCGGCCTAAAGTAGCGGAACCAGGTAGTAGAGATAATAATTTGACACGGTTGATGAGCCGATTAGAACTTTGTATTGATTAGAAAGGGGATACAATGAGGAGAAAAGGAAAGAAATTATAAGTAAGTCTATTCCTAGAAAATATGGTAAATGCAGATATGAAAGATATGAAAAGTAGGGGGTGGCCCTGGCTTACGAGATTGTAGGACCCCTTCTTCTTCGATGGTTCGGGTATTTATACACTTCCCGAACCATACTTACAAGCGCCGATTTGAAAATTGGTGGGATTTAGGGGAAGTTGCAGTTAAATCCTCAACTACTTCCTTTTAAGTCAATTCTCTCCAATAGAATAGTAATCGTTTTTCCGTCTAGGTTCATCTCCTAAATGTTGCGCTGAAACGTGATTCTCGACGCTTTTCAATGCTGAGCGCCGCTTTGTCACCCCCCGGGGTCGAAACTGCGACCTGGGCCCGCTAACAGATCCGCCGCCCATACGGGAAGCCCCGTATAGACGAAGCGTCTAACCTGCAAAAAATAATACTACAGCTATACAGATATCAAAGCAGAAAAGTAAACTACTAAATTATAAAAATACAACTCCAAAATGGTAAAGTCTGGTCCTCACAATACATAAGTCTCTCGAAATAAAACTCTCAAAGTAACTACATACAATAATCCAGCAGACTGTACTACAAAGCTCCAAAAATAGGTACAGCTACACTCCAAGGACGGGTAGGGAACTAGCTCGCGACTCCCTTTCCTCGATCAGTAGGTGCAGCAACAGGAATAGGTACAGGGGTAGATGCCTCTGAAAAATCTATCACCGACAGATGGTGTGAGAACTACACCGTCACATAGTTCTCAGTGGGTACCGTCCATAAGACCAATGGTCTGCCCACTAAGTCTACTAGAGGCATAAGATAACAAAAAAACTGAAATAATGAAAAGATAAGTTGGAAAGATATCTACAACTATTATGCCTCTATCTACAATGCTCAATGGGTGATACAGATGAAAATGATGCATCGACTCTAACTCAATATACTCAATCAACCCAATCACACTGACTGCCACAAAGGGTCTAGTCAAACCTGCGCCCACCTATTGTCATTACATCCACGGAGGACTAGACTTACGTAGAGCGTCCCACACGGACTGCGTCGACAAGTCGCGATAGCAAAGTAGCAGGCCGAACTCTGGAGCGGCACTCGAGGGGCTCACCCCACCGAGGAAAGTATTCGCGCATCTCTGTCGAGCTCAATATGGTTCATGTAGGCTATAGTCCAAATCCACGATCAATCAGATCAAGAACAACAACTCAACATTGACAACATCAGCTGGAGACACTCAACAGCTCGAGACCACCGTCCCCAAATGCCTCCCAGAACAAACCACTCGACTCATAGACGAGAAGAAACCAACTGACACAACAAGGGTCCGAGAATCCCGAAAGGCCGGTGCCTAGAACCCCAATCAAACAAGAATAGGTTCCAAGCTCAACCTTTCGAAGTTCTCGATCCCCGGGGAAATCAGCTCTCTCATGTAAAACATCCGGAGGGAACCAATCAGGGTCTGAAAGTTTCGGGAGACTAGCACCTACAACTCTATCAAACAAGAACAGGTTCTAGGCACAGCCCCCGTAGCTTTCGTCCCAAAATAAGGAAACTGCCCCTAGAACCCAGATCACTCAACCCTCTCGGGTGAGGAAGTTTGTAAGAAGAAATGACAGTTATTTTTGAAAACCATTTTGATTTGAGAAGCCCAATTTAATGAATTTTAGTTCTTTAAGAAAATCAGTTAAAATAAGTTTTATTTTCCAAACCCCACAGGACTAATGCCTTCACCCTATCAAACAAGAATAGGTTCCGGCGACCCTTCGAAATTCGGAAGGAAAAACATTTATTTACTGAAATTATGTGTGCCCAAAAATAGTCCGGGTTCAAGGTCCTACTATCAACAACTCAACACTACTACAACACAGTGCTAATGACATTGGTCGGAGAATACTTGACGACTCGGGACCACTGTTTACCCAAACGGTTCCCAACACTGGCACAACACTAGCCACAGCTACCAGACTCCACCCGGCCCCCTGGCACGAGTGCAACATGTATCCCACACTATCCCGACTACTCGGCCTACTATCCGGGCTAGGAAACACTCTATGTCCAGGAAAAAGGAATGCAAGAGGTGGAAACTAGAACATAAAAGAACCTAGCCCAAGTGAGAATTCTCTACTAGTCTGGTTAAATATATGCAACATATGACGGGATGCTAGTTAAGGTTCCAATATTTCGTTATCACAAGAAATAACCAATTTACTAATTCTATTATACATGCTTGAATTTTGGTCCACAAAAAGGAGTACTCTACTTATTATGCATGCATACTACAACATAGAATTAGTACGTCGCCCGCTAGTTTTGGAGAAAAATTCAACCCACCTCGGTTTGCCACCAATTGCTTGTAGACACTTGCAATTGGACTCCCGCAGCAACACGCTCTCTTTCGAAATAGAAAGCGCAACGGCGCCAGCCACGCGCAAACGGTACACCCCGAAAAGTCCGGCGGTAAACTACATGGCAAACGATACCTCCAACAACTGTCTCTAACAGGGAAAAAGGCACAAAGTTCAAAGACAAAAACTCCGACAACAAAACCCAACAACTGTGCCCAAAAACATAGCAAAACACGAGGCGAAACCTACCTTAACGTTGGCGCGTCATCAAACATGCACACGCACGTCTGCCCGGCTCCAAAGAACACCTCGCGCGGGCTCCACGGCACAAACGGCGAGCTCCACAGCACCACAAGATCGCCCCTACGCGCCCTCTCTTCCTCCCCCAAGCACCCATGAATGGAGCAAAAGAGAAAAAAGAGGAAAAATGGGACGCTTTGGGCTTCATATATCCCAAAATGCCAAGATTCGGGCGCCCGAAATCTCCCTTCGAGCGCGCTACAGCAACCCACACAGGACCACACTCCCGCGCAGCCAATCCGAGGCCGACACGTGGCGGTACGGGCGCCCCAAGCGTCAACGTGAGCCGCGTCGCACGGAGTGGGATCAACGAGGCGCCGCCACGTGGCCGCACCCACGCGCGCCCATGCCCCCGCCTGCGCCCTCGGCTGCAGCGCCCACTGCGGCCTCGCCACGTGGAGTCTACCCACCTGCGCCCACGCTACAACCCCTTGCGCGCGTCAACACCTCGGCCGCCTTACCCAATGCGGCGCTGCCGCGTGGCACCACCCACGCGCGCCCATACCCCGCGCCAACGCCCGCTTCGCGGCCAATTCCTGCGTGACATGTGGCGTTGCGCGGCTTCGCTGCTCCCGGTGCACGCAAGTGGGCCGTGACCCGGCCCGCGATCGAAATAAGCCCGTTAGCCCATTTTCACCCGAAAATAGCCAATTTTGACTGTTTTCGCACGTTGAGTCCGTTTTTGGCGTTTATTTGACGCACAACGTACTCGATACACCAAAAATAGATCTTTTTCTCACATCCAACCACACGGTCAAGCCGTACGAAAAATTTTGGGACTCCACATGCTTGCCGTTTCGAAAGCTGTTACGAGAGTCACACCCAAAACCTCGCGTTCCGTCCTTTCAAAGTCTTTCCATCTTCGGCTCGAGCAGCCGAGGGTTGACCCTGACTTCGCTTCTTCCACCGCTCGACTAAAGTGATATGTCATTTATCTTCGGCCAAGGTCGGCCCTAGATGAAGCGATAGTCCTCTTGTTGGTCGCTCCTTCTATCAGCTGATGCCTTTAACCGAGGGCGTATGTCGCGTGCCACCCCCTCATGTGACTGAGACCGGTCTTAGTCAAGACACGGGTCCCTTTTTGTTGACTCACTCTTTTGTTGGCTAATGTTTTAGCCGAGGTATACGCCACATGCCACTTTCTTAAGTGGCAAAAAATTTGGTCTCAACAATGCCCCCTCGGCAATCGCCTGATGTGTCGTTCGAGTGATTTGTCGAAGTTGAGTCAAAAACTTGGTGCGCATCACGATGCCCATAATAATCCCTGTACCCTAACAAGATATCTGCTCACTGCCCGAGGGATTTGCACACAGGTGTTGATCTTTCTTGGTTTTTCGGCAAATCTGTCCTTCGTCATTTCTTCAATAAATGCTGCTATTTTCTGAGGGGTGACTAGTATCATTTCACTCCTTCTCGTCGTGCTATAAAATGGACCTACTTGCAGCTCTCTTCACATCGCCTTCTTTCTTATAACGATTTTTATGCCATCACTACACTAATTTTTCGGTCGTAGATTTTTCGTCTTTGAGAGTACTTTCGAGGCAGCTTTTCAAGCTGATACTGGCGGCATCTTGACGCCGGCCAATAAAGGTTTCTTCCCACCTTGGAGCCTTAATGGGGTTTCTCTTGGGGGAGCCCATGTGTATGACCTACCGATCCGGGATTTTACGTCTGATGGTCTAGCCAGATTTAGGCTGCTTACGGATGGTTATTACCAAGAAAATTCTTTGGGGAGAAGGTTGGCCTTTCGCCTACATCTTTAAGAGTTGGAGGAGTTCGAGTCGCTCGAACGTCCGGCTTTCTCCGGGGGAACGCCTTATCATGCTTCGACCAGCTTTTCTGCGAGGTCGGGTGCCTCCTTCTTTAGGAGGAACCGCATGATCTTCTTCCGTTGGATACGGGGATTTGGGGAGATAATTATTACTTTGTATTTTCTCTCTCCCACTCCTGTCGGCTCCAATAGTGGTCGGGTTTCACAATTTTCAAATGCAGTGTTTGATCCTGCAGCTTTGGATCTTTTCTTGTCGTTGCCATGATGGGGCCATATATTTCGACCCCCAACCGAGTGTTCCGACCACGACTTTCTTTTCTGAAACACTTTTATATTTACTCTTTTCTGAGTCGTATATGTATCGGTTCATTAAATGTGAAGTTTCCTTGTATTTTTGCTCTACATCCTCCCAGAACCAATGGTGATGTTTCAGATATCTTCTGTTGATCGGCTTCGATTCTCAACCGTTAATGCAGAGCTTTATCATCGTTTTCTGGCGCCTTTTAATCGAAGCGTTCTATCAGAACAGCTCCGACTGCATTACTTATTCTCGACCTTTTTGGCCGATCATAGTTTTTCACCTATTTCGGCTTTGAACCCATGGCAGCCAAATTTTTTTCTCGGCCAACCCCTTTTAGCCGGCCTTCTTCTTCCGGGCTCAGGTAGAGCCCAACTTAAGAATCTATCCGACAAGCCCCCGTTAGGCCTATCTCAGTTGAATCACCATCGTCCTGAGACTCCTCATCCTCGGTCTCTTCCACCGATGAACTGGTAGTCGAGACCTCTACGTCTCGCTCCTTTGGGAGCCACCTATCGCGACTTCCCGAGGCATTGGCCTTGCGCCAAGTCATCGCCTCAAACGCCCTAATTCGGGCGTCCACCTCCTAACGGACGCTCGTCGACTCTTCTACCGTTGTTTGCGGCACTGTTGACTTGCCTTGAGGAGGAGTGCCAGACCCCTTGGCTTCGTAAACGTTTCATATCGGGTGAAACGCCGTCCGAAGCATGGATCGTGCTTCGCTTGGGCCAGGCTGCGGTCCTCGAGCCGTCGTCGTCTCCCTCCTTGCGTCGGCTTGGAGCCGTTGCTGCTGGTGCTTTTGTGTCCTTGTCATGGCTGAACCATACCACCAGTTCGGCCTTTGTGAAGTGGGTTGTCGTTTAGTCATCCCTTCGGCTGGTGGGTTCACTTCCCTCAGGCACTCCCTGAGGATCTTTCGCCTCTGCCACGGCGGCTTTGGTTGGACTTGGAGCTGGTCTACTAGGCGGATCGCCAGGGCATCCACCTTCCCTGCCGTAAGTCAAGGGAACTCAAAATCAGGCGCAAAGCGTGGGTTATGGGATCCAAGGATCTAAATAGGGGAAAGACCACCTAGAGGGAAGGTGAATAGGTGTAAACAATAAAACTCAAAAAAATTTACGTAAAAATAACCCAATACCAAAAATAAAAAGAGTGCGCAAGATTTTACGTGGAAAACTCCAATCCAGGAATACAAAATCACGGGACCGATCATACGAAAAAATCCACTAAGATTAAAACACGTACAAGGTGATATAAAACAAACCTATGACTTAACCTTTTTCATACGCTCCAAGTAGGTCTTCTCAGCTCGTCCTCAACGCTCTTCGATCACATGAATTGCGTCCAATTTCGAATCCATGAAGTCCAACTTCGAATCCACGCCTGAAAGTTGGATAGGCTGGCCCTTACGTAAGGACTATATTACCCCAAATTTCTATGAAATACAAGATGCTCATTGAATGATAAGAAACTCATGTTTACTTATACGATACGACACGACTCCAGATTTCATTAAGTCTAACCGAATCCACGGTCGTCACCAATGTAGCACGTATCGATCACGCGAACACGCCTAATTCCAAATCCACGAAGTCGTAACCTTGAATCCACAAGGCTTTCACCGAATCCACGGTCTTCACGCGAATCCACGTGCTGATGTTTCTTCCGAAACTCGTTGATAGTTTATTGGTGATGGTGATTTTGAGTACTTAGAAAATTATAGATAGATAAGAAAAACACCATCTAAGTATTCATCAATTTGATTCTTACAAAAGAATAAAGAGTAGAGAAACCCCAAGAATCAAATTGATAAATTTTCTTAATCAAAAGATGATCAAGATCATAGAAAAAGAAATATAAACTAGAACGTGTTTTCCTTTTCTTCTCTATATATGGATTTCCCTATAATAAAATCTCTAGGGTTTATTTATAGGTTAGAAGGCTTAGAGATAAGATAAGAATAAAAAATTGCCCATTACAGAATTTTTTCGCATCACGGTCCGGACCGGATTCACGACGGTTCGGACTGTCGTAAAAATTCCAAAAACTATGGTTCGGGGTCCGGACTGGAATGGGTCTGATCCGGACTGTTTCATGCGAAATAAGAATTTCAATGTTCGGGGTCCAGACTGAAGCCTGGCTGATGCGGACTGGAAATTCACATGAACCAATCTATATTCGGGGTCTGGACTGAACCTGTCTGGTCCGGATCCTAAACACTCAAAATGTTCAGTTTTTTTATTTTTAAGCCATAGAAAATATTCTAAGTGCTTCTAATCAAATAGAATGAATTCAAATCACCAAAAATATTTAATTAAACGTACCTGATCATCATGGATTCATTCTTCTTGAGATTGATGTCACAGTTCTTCAAGTCTTCATCTTCAATCTTCAAGACTCCAACCAACTTCACGAAATTCGCCAATACGTATCCGTAACAATCTCCCCCTTTGCCGATTTCGTGACAAAACATACAATACTCAAAAGGTAATGAAAATCAATTTTTGTTGCAATCACCAAACAACAAAAATACGCATGAACAATCCAAATAAACTATAATACAAGAGATAAACTCCTAATACAGACTCTAGACTTAAACACAATTAGGAGTCATCAAGTCTTGTACTCTTTGCAAAAGAAAAATTCTTGATAGAAAAATTCATTAATAACACAAAAATTTAATCAATAAGCAACCAGAGAATTTACATTCAAGTTGACATTCGACATTCATAAGTATAAGCATTCAAGTTCTCATGTGTAGAAAATTCATCAAGTTCAAAATGTCAAAGTTCAAAATCATACCTGTTCTCATGTTTCACTTGTTCTAACCTGTTAGCTGTTAGTATAGAGGGTTAGAATATTACAATCCCAAATAGTTAGTAAAGTTCCTCTTAAGTTCTCGAAGTTCTAGACCATCTCCCTCTTTTTGTCACAAAATAGGCAAAGAAATGTCTAAGGGGGCAGAGGGTGCTAACAGCACATGCACAAATAAAAAGATGCAAATGAAGTGAAATCAAATGCAAAAAGAAAGTCAAATGCATGCAAGTGAGGTAAAGAAAAATAAAACCGAACAAAAGAAACTGTCAGTCACTTGAAAAAATCATTCTGTATCAGATCCTCCGTCGGAGCTGCAACATCCCAACTTGTCGAAAATTGCCTTGACCAATTTTGAAAGTTTTGAGTATTTCTTCCTAAGATCATGTTGGTCAGCAGTTATGCGTTGAAGATCCAAAGAGATGCACTCCTACTCTGAAGATAGACGTTGTTGTTCTCGATATATTGAAGTAACAGAGGTGTCGTCCTCTGAAGTGTCTATCGGTGGTGCTGGAGTAGGTACTGGAGGTGCTGTAGGTGCAACGGGAGTAGGAGAGGGTACAACAGGAGTGGGAGTCGATGCAGAAGGTCTAGCGGCTCGGAGAGGAGTAGGAGTATCATTTGGTTGTCGAGGGAGAGATTTTACAATCGTTGAATCATTGATTGTTCCCAAGCTGTGTTGATAACTCGACGATCGAGTGTCAACCCCAAAGTGTCGAAAAATATGCATTATAATCATAGGGAACGGAAGTCTCTCCGTCGAATGCGGGTTTTCCACAGATCTTGTCATCCTAGACCAAATGATATAAGGAATATTTATATTCACTCCTCGAGCCTCCGCGGGATGTCCCAAAAGATACAAAAATAACAATCTATCCCACCGAAGAATCTTGGTTTGCATGTTGGGGAGGATATTGTAACAAACAATAAAATTTAAGAACCTATACTCGGGTCGGAGTTCCTTTGAAAATACTAAATTTTTCGCCGATCGAGTATCCGGCATGCAAACCCCATCAACCACTCTTTTCCAGTCTAAACTCGTCAATGTATGACCCTTGAGATAGTGCGTTCCGGTCATTTGAGCTTTTATCCCCAAAACATTTGCAATAATTTGTGGGGTGATCATAAGTGACTTGTTGCGGACCTTTGTCTTGAACTCTATTGATTCACCCTTATTCTACTAAAGCTGATTTGCACACAAATAGAATGTCCTGACAAGATAGACACAAAATCCAGAAGTTTCTAGAAAGTTGCAAATTAAAGAAAAACCAGCCTGATCAAAGAGAAGTCCAAAAGTCGTGGAACAATCACGCAAATTCCCGACATTTACGTGTCATTCTCCGATACATTCGCGATTCTCAAATGCTTTCATCCACTGCGTATTGATGTGAACAATATTTTCTTCCACGGGAGGTGGAGTACTCGCAAGAGGCTCCTCAATCCGTACATACGTATTCAAATTTGACATTTAGTTTGTTGTATTTGAATCTAACTGCAGCAGTTGAAATTATATAGGAAGGCTCAATTGTAGTTGTAGTACACTGAACATTAGCAAATTGTAAAGTTCTAGTGTGTGAAGGGTTGAATGATACCCTTCAGATGTTTTAGTAAGCTTCCGGAAGGTTTTAGAAGGTTTCTGGAGAGTTTGAGCGCAAATCAGAAATTTTCAAAAAATTTGAAAATTTGAGGTTTTTGGCTTCGGGATCCGGACCGTCTCGAGACAGTCCGAACTGTCCGTGCGAATCTGGGAATTCCACCTTCGGGGTCCAGACCGTTTTGGGTCAGTCCGGATTGTTTTGGTTTGGACAACCTAATAAGAAATGTAATTACATTTCTTGCAGGGGGCTTTGGGATTTTGTTACAATAGGATTTTTAACCCTCTTTATTCTCTCTTTTCCTCTCATTTGGAGAGAACAAGAGAGGGTATGTGTGAGAGAGAGAGAAGGAGAGTTTTTCTTGGATTTTCACCTTCAACTCTTCCTCTACTTGGCTTTTTCTTCATCTTTTTTTTTCTCCGCCATTGGAGTTTGCACCAAGAGCTTGAGGGAAGGCAAGAGCTTGGAGAAGAAAAAAGTTTGAAGACCTAGTTCCTATCATTTGCACTTCCAAGGTGGGATTTGAGCTTAAAAAGGTTAGGAACACTTCTTTTCCCTTTATTTTGAAATTTTTGAAGGAAAACCTTATTTTTGGAAAACTAGGGTTTATTTTGAAACTTTTTGATATCTAGCTTTTGGGGTGGAATTGATGAGTGTAGGACACTCTTGTAGGTTGGTTTTGAAGCTTTTTTTGTTTGAATTTCAAAATCTAATAAGATTTCTCAACCTAAGGTATTTTTCAACTATTTTTCTTATAATTTTTAAGGAATTTCGTGATTGAGTTTTTGTGTAATTTTAACCCTTTGGAAACTTCTCCTAGGGCATAAGAGGAAGTGTGGGCATCTTGGTTGGGATCCTTCACAAGGATTTGGCAACTATCCGGTGGGTTTGACCTCACCGAAATGGGTGAACTTTCCCTATGTCTCCTATAGACTTTTAGGTGCCGTTTGGATTGGGACTAGAATCGGGAATAGCGGATTTATCCCCCTTATTCTACCAAACGCTTCTGGAACCATCTGGTATTGCATATCCCAGTACAACTAGAATAGCTGGTATAACAAATTCCAACATATTATTTTAATATTATATTTTTTACTATTTTACCCTCCTTCCCTACTTTATCTCCTCCTAACATATTATTTTAATAAAAACTCTCTCCTCTCTCTCTCTCTCCTCTCCCCTCCTTTCTCTCTTCCCAATACACTCTCATCATCACAAATCCCTCTCTCTCCTCTCTCTCTTTTCCTTCATCCCACCTCCTTTCTGTCTTCCCAATACACTCTCATCATCACAAATTAATATTATAAAATTTTAAATTTTAAAATTTAAATGTTGAAATTTTATGTTTGAAATTTTAAATTTAATTTGAAAAAATAAAATATTAAATAAAATATTATTTTTAAATAATATAATTTAATTATGATTATAATTTTATTTCTATTTTTTTAAACCATTAATCCATTAATTAAAACGAGAAAAACGATTTTAGAAAATTTTAATCACATAATAAAGCTTGAGGGCAAAAATTTACAAATATTTAGCAAATATACGATTTTTCCAAATTTTAAAAAAAAATTATGTTAAAAATTTATTATTTAAAATAAATATTATAAAATTTTAAATTTTGAAATTAAAATGTTGAAATTTTATATTTTAAATTTAAATTTTAATTTAAGAAAATAAAATATTAAATTAAATATTATTTTTAAATAATATAATTTAATTATGATTATAATTTTATTTCTATTTTTTTAAACCATTAATCCATTAATTAAAACGAGAAAAACGATTTTACAAAATTTTAATCACATAATAAAGCTTGAGGGCAAAAATTTACAAATATTTAGCAAATATACGATTTTTCCAAATTTTAAAAAAATTTTATGTTAAAAATTTATTATTTAAAATAAATATTATAAAATTTTAAATCTTAAAATTAAAATGTTGAAATTTTAAATTTTAAATTTTAATTTTAATTTAAGAAAATAAAATATTAAATTAAATATTATTTTTAAATAATATAATTTAATTATGATTATAATTTTATTTCTATTTTTTAAACCATTAATCCATTAATTAAAACGAGAAAAACAATTTTAGAAAATTTTAATCACATAATAAAGCTTGAGGGCAAAAATTTACAAATATTTAGTAAATATACGATTTTTCCAAATTTAAAAAAAAATTATGTTAAAAATTTATTATTTAAAATAAATATTATAAAATTTTAAATCTTAAAATTAAAATGTTGAAATTTTATATTTTAAATTTAAATTTTAATTTGAGAAAATAAAATATTGAAATAAATATTATTTTTAAATAATATAATTTAATTATGATTATAATTTTATTTCTATTTTTTTAAACCATTAATCCATTAATTAAAACAAACTAATTAGATTTTAATAACTTTTATCACATATTAACTCTTGAGGGCAAAAAGGTAATTTACCCCACTTATCCTCTTTATTCCTTCTATTTCTCATTATTAAACCAAACACAAAATCTCTTATCCCTGGAACCATCCCAAACGCTTTTTCGCTCTAGTTCCGTACTTTATACTTATCTCCGGTTTAGCCAATTCCACCTTAATCCGATTCCAAACGCAGCCTTAGGGCATCATATTTATATTAAACATGTATCGTTTGATTTATCATGATTTATGATCATACATTTGAACCGCTTCATGTGTAGAATATTTCATACTCTATAAAGTAGAGGTAAACATTGTATGTACATGGGCACTTTAAGGGGGGATTGAATAGGAATTTTTATGAACTTAAGCCTTTGGATATGAATAGAGAATAACTATACATGTTATAGAATTATTGGGACATGTTATGCATATGATCATGTATAAATGGACATTATGACATTAGTGCCATCTAGTGTAGTGAGATACAAGTAGAAAACTTCTAAACTTGTACAATCAAGATGAAATAGTGAGATTCCATGTTTGAGACATGAGGACAACTTGTAAATGCTTTACTCTTTCATTATGTAAGATAATGCTAATATTGTATATGAAACTTTGACACTTGAGATACTATACCCCGACCCAAAGTGTCGATAATGCTATTCCGTGTTTTAGACACGATGATTGCTATTCCGTGTTTTAGACAGGATGATCGAGACTTGCTTACTTGCCGTTTGTGCTGATTCGCACATGCTTGGTAGGGTTGCTCCCTCCAAGCCGACACTCCGGAGTTGGCCATTTGCGACATCATGATCGCCGTGCGGGATTGGGTGCCGATTGGGACGCCGTTGGATTGGCATAGCTCCATGGGGGGGGTGCCACCACGGGACCGTGAGGCGTGGCTCAAGCTTAGACTCAAAGAAAGTTTTCAAGAGAAAATAATTAAAGTAATCTAAACTTGACATTGAATATCATATAGATGATTCATTCATGGTAGTTGGACATTGACATTGAATATTACATAGATGATACTACTTATAGTAGTTGGACATTATGATAGCATGATAGATTCATATCATTATCACCATGTACATGAGTATAGAGGCATGATAGTAGTAGAGTACTTTATTTTACTCCAGTTGTTTATTATCTGTATTTTATTTCAGCAGTTATACTATCTTATGCTTCAGTTGACATAGTGGTGTATTTCGCTTCTCTCGGCGGCTTACTCACTGGGAACTATTGACTAATAGTTCTCACCCCCATTTGGGTTGTTGTTTTTCAGAGCCATCCACAATGGGAGGGGCTCGGGATCGTGGCAAGGGGTTGTTGCATAGTTAGTTTGTCCCCGTTGCGCCACTCGAAGTGGTTACAAGGCACCTTTTTTTTTTTTTTCGTGGGAGAGGTGTTGATGTATTTTGTTATAGAGACCACCCATGTATTTTGATAGGTTGTACTTGAGAGGACCACTTTTGTATATTGGATTTTAACTTCATGTATGATAGTTGTTATGTAATACCAACGGTTTTTTCCTTCGAGTCGCTTTCGGTGTGTGTGGGTTTTGCGTATTCTTCGCTTTTATTGATTTTATCGGTTTTGATTTTCATGTTGTAGAGCTCGTTATACAGAGAACGGCGGTGCGATCGGCTCGAAAATCCGACGAACGGATCTCCCGGTAGGATTTTTCAAAGTTAATGGGTGGAAAAAGAATTTTTAAATACCCATCAATGATTATTGGTGCTTTAAAATCTGTAATGTACCAGATTTTTGGTATATAAGTAAATATAAATAAAAATGATATGAGATACTATTTTTATTGAACTTAGAAAAGTAAAGAATAATTTGGAAGAGAGTTGGACTGAAATCGGAGTAAAAATGAGGGATTTAGAATTTTATATGAAAAAGAGGGCTCAGATTTTGGCAGAAAATTTACAGTGTCAGAAAATTTTGAGAAAAATTGGGGAGGTCCGTAATTATGTTTTAAGACCACAGTAAAAGTGTCACATAAATCGGATACCCGAGCAGTGAGAACGGGGTCCGCCAGCGATTCTGAATACAACGGGACTTTTGGTGACCCATAAATGGTTCAAACTGAAAACTGGGGATAACCCATGATAAATTAAGTTAAGTTGAGACTCCCTGTCAAATTTGAGCACAAACAGAACGAAAACGGGCGAAATCCGGAAATTGGCCGTACAATCGGGCGCCTGATTTGCACTGTAGCGGCGCCCGGATTACTATAGCACGCGGGCGCGGATCCCGATGATGGTACGCTGCGCGAGGCGCGGCAAGTGCGCAGGGGCGCGCGGCGCGAGCCTGTGATGACCCGGATCTCCAGAGAGCTTTTGTAGTGTGTCTGGCAACTTCTGGAGGCTCTTTGCATGTGTTGGAGGTGTTTGTGCGCATATCTGTCACGCCCCAGCGTCGAAACTGCGACCCGGGCTCGCCAACAGATCCGCCGCCCATACGGAAAGCCCCGTATAGATGAAGCGACTAATCTACAAAGAAAGATGCTACACTATACAGATATCAGAGCTAAAAAGTAAACTGTTAGAAATGAAATAAATACAACCCAAGTCCTCACCACAATACATAAGTCTCTCAACTGTAAAAGAAAAGTACAACTCTAAACCTCACTACAAAGGTCTCTCAAAATGTAACTCCCAAAAATAAAAATGAGGGTACATCTACTCTCTCACAGGAAGATGACTGGTAGGGATCTATCTCGCGACTCCCTTACCTCGATCTGAAGAAGCAGGATCAGCAACTGGAGCAGTAGGAACTGGAGTAGAGGTCCCTGGGGAAGAATACACCACGGTGGGTGTGAGAACTACATCCCACAGTAGTTCTTAGTGGGTACCGTCAACAAGCCCGACGGTCTGCCCACTAAGTCTACTAGAGGCATAAAGTAACAAAAGCTATATAGAAAGAAAAAGAGCTGGAAAATAACTCTACAGCTACTATGCCTCAATCTAAATGCTCAAAAAGTAGAACAGATGGAAACATGATGCATCTACTAACTCTCAAATATAATCACCCAATCTACACTGACTGCCACATAGGGTCCAGTCAAACCTGCGCCCACCTACTGCCGCACATCCACAAGAGGACGGGTCTACCGTAGGGTGTCCGTGACTGCCAAAACTGGCCCAGCCAGAGGGACTGCGTCGACAAGTCGCGATAGCAAGAAACAGGCCCAACTCCGGAGTGGCACTCGAGGGGCGCGACCCCACCGAGGAAAGTATCCGCGCATCTCTGTCGAGCTCAATATGGCTCATGCAGGCTATAGTCCAAATCACGATCAACAACATCGACAGTGCCCAAATCACCTCTCTAACTCACTAACAAGGAACACTCGAACAGTCGGGACCGCTGTCAACCGAACGTCTCCCTAAAACGGACATCACTCTGCTAACGTGCTAAAACCACTGGACTGGAGATACTCCACAGCTAACAACAATGAAGGGTGCGAGAACCCCGAAAGACTAGAACCTACAACCCAAATCAAATAAGAACAGGCTCTAGGCGTAGCCCCTCGTTGTTCTCGACCCAGAGAAAAGGCAGCCCTTAGAACCCAGACCACTCGAATCATCTCGAGTGGGTAAGTTTATAAGAAAAGGTGACATTTATTACTGAAAGCCATTTGATCTGAGAGAAATTTATTTTTAATAATTTTTAGTTCTTTTTAGGAAAACAATTTGAAAACAAGTTTTATATCCAAACCTCGAAGAGCTAATGCACTCGTCCTATCAAACAAGAACAGACTCAGGCGACCCTACGATGCTTGGAAGAAAACATTGGTTGACTAAAATCATGTGTGTGTCCAAAAAGGTTCGGGGTTCAAGGTCCTGCTATCACTGGTGTACTGCTGCCACTAACACAGTGGCGACAAAAGAAATAAATAACAAGACATCCCGGGGATCACCGTTCACCCAAGCGGCTCACGCCACAATAAAAGACGTGCTACAACTACCAGACACCACTCTGCTCCCAAGCACGAGTGTAATATGCATCCCACACTAAGAAGAAACTCAACCTGTAGAGTACCGGGACTTCGGATAGCGCGCCGACCACAAGATGGCATGGAGTAGAGAGTTGCCTTGGACATGTTGCATTGAGTTTACTTTTGATGCTGGGTTGATTCGGATCAACGCAGAAGCTCCAGCTCGATTCGGGGTTTTTCCGGGCTTTGTATGCCGTTTGAGGATGAGATTTGGAAGTTACCGACTTCGCAGGGGAGTGCCGGAAATGCGGGAACACTTGGAACAGGTATACCTTCAATTTGCAGCGAAGTTCGGGAGGTTCCGGACCGACGCGGAGGATCCGGAGGCAAAAAGTGAGTCGGAACTGGTAGTTTCGGAGCCGGTTTTTGGATTGAGCACCCCGACTCAACGGATGAGCTTTTTGAAGAGAAAAAGCTGTGGACACGTGTACTTTTGATTTACAGCGGAGTTCGGGAGGTTCCGGACAGCGGCGGAAGGTCCGAGGGCAAAAAGTGAGTTGGAGTTGGGCTTTTTGCATTATTTTATTATTATTTTTAATAGTCATGTTAATTAATTTTACTTCACTTGCTTTGTGACAGTGGTCTTGTTGAGGGGTTTGGATTTAAATGTAAGTTTTTAAAGTTTTAAACCTTGCATTTAATTATTTGCACTTAATTAAGTATGCTTAATTAAGACAATGTGTTTTGGAGCCTCATTAAGGGTGGTAACCTCACCCCTTGAGATAGCCTCCTCCACTACCTACCTCCATCCCACCTTGCTCTGTAGCCTCCACGAAGCAGCAAAGAAAGCAAGAAAGAAAGAAAGGAAAAAGAGAGAAGAAAGGAAGGAGAAGAAGAGGATGGAGAAGAGCTTGGTGGATTTGGAGTGATTTTCGTTGGAGGTTAGTAATTTTGGATTGTTTCCTTGTGAATGTTAATTTAAGAGTTGGATTTTAGCTTGGGTTTTCACTTAATTGCTTTGAGGAATTTTTGGTATTTATTTGGAGCTTTGGAAATTTTAATTGGGGCTTTTTGAAAATTGTTTGGAGCCTTTGGGGATTTTTGTTGGGTTTTAAAAGGCTAAAAATGGAGTTTTTGGGGATTTTTGGTGTTTTAAGGAATTTTGGAAAAATTTTGGAGTAAAAAGGGTTTTTAAATTGATTATGGAGCTAAATTAAGTTTTTAAAATTTATTTGAAATTTTTTGGAATTTTTTTTAGATTTTTTTCGCCGTCGCGGCCGCGCGCGGCGCTGCCAGGCCGCGCGCAGGCAGGCGCGCGCGGCAGGGGCCGCGCGCAGGTGCGCGCGGCATGGCCGCGCGCAGGTGCGCGCGCGGCAGGGGCCGCGCGCAGGCACCGCGGGCCGCGCGCAGGCCTGCGCGGGCGCGCGCGGGCCTGCGCGGGTGCCGCGCGCGCGGGCCTGCGCGGGTGCGCGGGCCCGCGCGGCGCCGCGGGCCGCGCGCGGGCCTGCGCGGGGCCGCTGGGCGCCGCGCGCAGCGCCGCAGGGGTGCTCCGCGGCGCGCTCCGGCGCCGCGCAGCAGCCCCTGCGCTGCTCGGCTTGGGCCGTGTGCCGCGCGATCGGCCTCCCGGGCCGCGCGGTTGGGGTCTTCGCCGCTCGGCGTGCCCCGGGACCGCGGCGATGCCTCGGATTGCGTGCCGGCCCCGTTTTTTCGCCGACGGAGGCTGGTTTCGCCGTCGGATGCTGTTTTTTCGCCGACGGAGGCCGTTTTTCCGCCGTCGGAGGCCGTTTTTTTCGCCGTCGACCGCTGTTTTTCGCCGTCGACCGCTGTTTTCGCCGCCGCGAGCTGTTTTCGCCGTCGACCGCTGTTTTTCGCCGTCGACCGCTGTTTTCGCCGCCGCGAACTATTTTTCGCCGTCGACCGCTGTTTTCGCCGCCGCGAGCTGTTTTTCGCCGTCGACCGCTGTTTTCGCCGCCGCGAGCTGTTTTTCGCCGTCGACCGCTGTTTTTCGCCGTCGACCGCTGTTTTCGCCGCCACGAGATATTTCTCGCCGTCGACCGCTGTTTTCGCCGCCGCGAGCTGTTTTTCGCCGTCGACCGCTGTTTTTCGCCGCCGATCGTTGTTTTCGCCGCCGCGAGCTGTTTTTCGCTGTCGATCGCTATTTTTCGCCGTCGACCGCTGTTTTCGCCGTCGCGAGCTGTTTTTCGCCGTCGACCGCTGTTTTTCGCCGTCGACCGCTGTTTTCGCCGCCGCGAGCTGTTTTCCGCCGCCGGCCGCAGTTTTTCGCCGACGAAGGCTGTTTTTCGCGCCGTGCGCTGTTTTTCGCCGATGAAGGGCTGTTTTCGCGCCGCGCGCTGTTTTTCGCTAACGGAGGCTGTTTTTCGTCGCCGGATGCTTGGTTTTCGACCGTTTTGACTGATTTTGCGATTTCTTCTTTCCTGGCAGTTTGCAGTGTAGTTTTAGCTTCTGTCTGGGACGCGACCTTGTGACTCCGTATTGCGTGCGGGTTCCGGCATCGTGCTTCGTTTTGCGTGCGGGCCACGTGGAGACAAGGTAAGCCCGCTGAGCCAATTGCAAGTGTCGACAAGCAATTGGTGGCAAGCCGAGGTGGGTTGGTTTTCTCTCCAAGTCTACGGACTTCCTTCTAATTCTATTATGATAGGATTGCATGCTAGTTTAAGTGTTTCTTGGAACTTGACTAGCACCCCCGTCATATGTTGCATGTATTCAACCAGACCAATAGAGAACCTTAATCTGGGCTAGGTTCTATTATGCTTTAGACATTCCACACACTGCATTTCCTTCTGGACATAGGGTTTCTCGCCCGGGTAGTGGGCCGAGCGGTCAGAGTTTTGTGGGATGGGTGTTTCACTCGGGCCTGGGGGCTGAGTGGGGTCTGGTGGCTGTGTTAGGCCAGTGTTGGTGGTTTGGGAACCGTTTAGAGTAAACGGTGGTCCCGGGTTTCTAGTTGTTGCATCGTTTTCTCGTCACTACCACGTTGTGATCGTGGGGTACGTGAGTTATCAGGACCTTGAACCCAGAATGCTTTTGAACTCTCATGATTTTAGTAAACAGGTGTTTTTCTTCCGTATTCCTAGGGGTCACCGGAGCCTGTTCTTGTTTGATTGGGCAAAGGCGTCACCCTTGGGAGTTCGGGGAACAAACTTGTTTTCAACTGATTTTCTCAAGAACTAAAATCCATAAAAGCTGGTTTTCTCAACTCAAGACAGTTTTCAAAAAGGGTAAATTTTATCCTCACCCCAAAGGGGTTGAGGAGAAATGATATTTTATAATAAAGGTCATCTTTTTCCTAAATTCCCTCACCCGACCGGGGTGAGGTATCTGGGTTCTAAGGGCTGGTTTCATTCTTGGGCCGAAAACAACGGGAGACTACACCTATAGCCTATTCTTGTTTGATTGGGGTCGTAGGTAGTAGGCTCCCGGGGTTTTCGGACTCTTTGTGGTTTTGGGCTGTGGAGCATCTCCAGCCGTGAGTATAGAGCTTTGTGTTGAGATACTTTCCCACTTTAACCGAGAGGGGCCGAATCCCTGAACGGTAAGGGATCGAGAACTTCGATAGGCCAAGCTTAGAGTCTGTTCTTGTTTGATTGGGGTTCTAGGCACCGGTCTATCGGGATTCCGAGACCTTGCCGCGTCAGTCGGTTCTTCTCGCCTATGAGTGGGGTGTTGTTGTGGGAGCCGTTGGGAGTGACGGCGGTCCCAGCTGCGTAGTACCTTCTTGAGTGGGTTAGTGTTGGGAGACTGAGTTGTGTTTCGAGCTTTGAGATACCGATCTGTTTGATCGTGGATTATAGCCTGCTGAGCCTGGCTTTTCATGCCAGTTATGAGATACTTGAGATACTTGAGTTCGGTGGGGTCGCTCCCCTCGAGCTACGCCCCGGGTGCGATGATGATACCGAGCCTGACGAGGCTGCGATGATGCGACTAGTTGATACACTAGAGTTCGCTTGAGATTGAGATAGTCCTTGAGGGACACCCTACGTAAGACCAAGTCCTGTTTGGGCGTAGTGGCAGTAGGTGAGCGTAGGCTGTTGACTGGTCCAAAGTGGGACAGTCATTGAGATTGGGTGACATTGAGGGAGTGATGACATAGCATGTGTCAGTGTAGAGTCTTCTTTGAGTATAGTACTTGACATGTGGTCAGTAGTGAGTGGGTGCATACCATCATCTGTGTTCTCTTTCTTATTGAGCATAGTAGATAGAGGCATGATAGCTGTAGATACTTTTCCAGCTTATTTCATTATCATAGTCTTTTTCTGTTATCTTATGCCTCTAGTAGACTTAGTGGGCAGACCGTGGTTCTTGGAGACGGTACCCACTGAGAACTACTGTAGGATGTAGTTCTCACACCCTCTGTCGGTGACAGGTTGCTGAGGCTTTTCTTCCGTTCCAGCCCGAGCTGGCTTGACGGACCGAGGACAGGGAGTCGCGAGATAGTTCCCTACCAGCATTGTTCTATTAGAGTGAGGTAGATGTACCATCCCGGACTGTGGGAGTTTGGTTTGTATTGTTTTCTCTGTTTAGTTATCTCCCTTTCAGATTTGTAGATGTTGTATAGGTGGATTTTGTATTTGTATCATTTTGTATTCGGGAGATAGACTTGTATTTTTATTCTCAGCTTTTTAGTAGTGAGATTTTATATTACAGCTTTTATTACCCGCTCTGATATCTGTATAGCTGTAGTTCTATCTTTTGCAGGTTAGACGCTTCGTCTGTACGGCAGTTTCCGTACAGATGGCGGATCTGTTAGCGAGCCCGGGTCGCAGTTTCGACCCCGGGGCGTGACACAACCACTCAGCCCACTACCTGGGCGAGGAAGACACTATGTCCAGGAATAGAAGAACAGTGTGGATGTCTAAAGCATAAATAAACCTAGCCCAGATGAGGGTTTTCTACTGGTCTGGTTACACATGCAACATATGACGGGGTGCTAGGTCAAGTTCCAATAATAGTATTGAGTTTAACTAAAAACAGGATCAGGAAATAGCAACTAAGAAGATATCAAACATGATACAGGAAAGATAACATCTCCCTCTCTAACATGCATCCTAATCCATCACATACATGCATGTTCCTATAATATAGAATTAGTAGGAAATCCATTGGTTTTGGAGGCGAAGGAACCCACCTGAAAGAGCTAAATTGTCCCAAGTCCAATAGCTGAAAATACCCAGGAACAAATATCTCTAATTTCCTCCAGTTCCAACGGGCTCAGGAATGCCCGCAAACTCTCCTGGGTACAACAAAAAGTCCACAGTTATATTTTAATTTCAAAAATTATCCAGTATACACAATCTACGGTAACAGTCCCAAAGATGCGATATTTTCACATGCAGAAAGGGCTCCAAAAAATCCAACAAAATACTGCTGCGTTCGTCGCGTCGAGACCTTCGAAACGAGTACCTGCACGCCCCAATCCGAGCCCCGTAGGCCGAGTTACAAATTCCACAACACAGGGTGCGCAAAACCTCACAACAACACAACTGTAAACCCATGCACAGATAAAGGAAGAAAATATACCTCCGGGCAAGCCTCAGAAAAATCCCAGAAAAATATGGCGATAATCCTCGCGATGAGTAGATGCAAAAAGTGTATAGGCACGCCTCAATCCGACGCTCGAACGCGAAGATATCCACGCAACAACCTGCTGTCCCCGAAATCCTCACAGCAAACAAAGGGTCCCAGTAAGCATGGAAAATCTCCAAGAAAAACCCGAAACTAGGGGATGCTGAAAGTACCAAGATCGTAGCCCTACTTGTCGCGAATCCAACGGCGAAAGAATCGCTCGAAAAGGTGGTCGGAGTAGGCCGGGGGAGTCCTCGCACCGAAACGCGACGAAGGAGATCACAAATGAACGAGCGTAGCGCCGCGCCGTAAAAATGGAAACCTCAAAGTGCGTGCCACCAAAAAACCCAGGAATCCATAGATGGATGCAGCACAGCACGGGGATCAACTTTGCTAAAGGTGTCGAGGTGAAAGAAGGCTCCGAAACGCAGAAAAGAGGAAGAAGAAGGCGGCTCGGGTCCTTAAATAGGCCAAAAAAAATAAATCAAGAAATGACGGATATGTCCCTGGTTCCGGGCGCTCGAAATTTTTCGGGCGCCTACAGTGCCACGGTGTGCTGCCTCGAGGAACGCCCGAAATTACCCGGTTTCGCCACGTCACCCGCCAAACAGGCGACAGCGAAACCGGCCACCCGCCGAACGACACGTGGCCAGCCCGGACGCCGACGCGTGGCGCGCACTCGCGCGGGAAAAGCGGTAAACGCGCACCTGCGCCCCTGCCAGGCACGCGCCCCGAGGCCGCCCCGGCTTGCTCCGTGGTCCCGGTCCATAGCACCGGCCAACCGCCTGCTGCCACGCGTCCCTTGGCAAACCAACGGGAAGGTGACACGTGGCACACGCTCCCGTGCACCGTGCGCCTGCCCGAGAGCCCGTGCGCCTGCCCGAGAGCCCGTGCGCCTGCCCGCGCGCCTGATCCGCCGCTGCCCGCCGCCGAAACAGTACTGAGTGCCTCGAAATCCGTGCGCGTCATCCGGGCTCCGAAAAATACAAATAAATAGTCCATTTTCATCGTTTTCGTGCGCTGAATCCAAATCCGATGTCCGTTTTGCCAAATTCCAAACCTCAAATTTTTCGAAGGCATCCGGAAAGGTATTCTTTTGTCCAAACTTCTCACTGAGTCCAATTTTGATCTCTATTTCGTGCGAAATCACTTCTAAACACTCGACGGGTCCTCCGATTACCCTTGTGATCCCTTTTTAAGCCTGAAATCCATCACTTGTGTCTAAATTGCGCACAAACACCACTGACACACCACGCAGGCCTTTGAAAGCTGCCAAACAATCAGTAAACCCAACGCGGGGATCCGGGTCCTCATAATATCGGACTCAAGAAATGGACTTGGTGCGAAATTTGGGTTAAGAACACTTATTTGGAGGCCTTTGACAAATTTTAGAAGTGGAATTGGGCAAAACGGACATCGGATTTGGACTCAGCGCGCGAAAATGATGAAAATGGACTATTTATTTGTATTTTTCGGAGCCCGGATGCCTATGCACGAATTTCGAGGCAGTGTGGTACTGTTCCGGCCGCCGGGGTAGCGCCGGCGGTGGCGGGCAGCGGCGGAGTGCGGCGGCAGGGCGGCAGGCAACGGCGGAGCACGGCGGCACGGCGGCGGGCAGAGGCGCGGACCGCGCGGTCCACGGGGCGAGGCGTGCACCGGGGTTGGACGCGTGGCGGCTTCCGGTTGGCCGGCGCAGCAGGCGCGGTCCACGGGGTCGCGCGGACGGTGCATGGACCGGGGCGGGGCCACGTGGCGGCCGGTGGTTGGCCGGTCTATGTGTGCTCGGTCCACGCGAGGAGCGGAGCAGGTATCTCGGGCTGCGTGCGCAGCGTGGGCGGCGGCAGCGCGGCGGGCGCGCCGACCGAGGCGCTGGCGCGGGCGCGGGGGCTCGGCCATGCGTCGCGAGCAGGTTGGCCAAGCCCACTGTTTGTTGTTCGGGGCCACGTGTCGCAACCAGGTTGTTTCGGGCGCTGATGGTTCATGGTACATTTTGGAGGACTGTAACAGCCCGAATCCTTCCGGGCGCCCGAATGTGGGGACACAGAGGGAATTTTGGTAAATGTTTGTTTTGGCTATAAATAACCCTTTTGGCTGCTCTTTTGGCCCTTTTCCGAAGGGCTTCTGGTGGTGAGCCCTGAAGAAAAATTGCTCTTCATCTTGTGCTGCATCTCGTGGTGGATTCCCAGATTTTTTGGAGGCGGCGGCATCGGCGTTTTCTGCGACGCGGCGCACTTCGACGCTTCTTGGTTTGTGGATTCTACCGCATTTCAGTGCGCGAGACCCCCTAGATCACCCCGATAGAATTTCGAGCCGATTTTTGTGGCAGCGCATTCATGAGAGGTACGCCTTTGATTTTTGTATAAGTTACTTCGTCTTATTTTGAGTTTTTGGCACGGTTCCTAAGACAAACTTTGACCCCTTGTACTGCTGTGAGTTTTGGGATAGCGGTGGAGTATTATTGGATTTTCTCGATCTACGAGCTTCGGAATGAGGCGTGTAAGGACTCGATTGATATCTACGCTTCGAGAGGAACGCGCCCATATTTTTATTGGAATTTTTGGAGGACCCTTCAAAGGTGATATTTAAGCTTCTTCGGGACTGATTTCCCGCAGATTTGCGATTGTGGATAGTTTGTGTATCGCAATGTTTTGACTGTAATTTGGCCTACAGGTGTTGGAACGAGGTCTATAAATACTCGACTTGGATCTACTCGTCGCGAGGATCGCAACCGTCATATTTCTGGATTTTTCGGAGGACTGCACGCAGGTGAAAAACCCTCTTCTTTGTGCTGTTTTGCAAAACAGCGGGTGCGTTTTGGGGTATTGATTAGTGTGTTGTTGTTGTGAGGTTGATCGGAGCTGAGGCTTGCGCGACTGATTACCGAGGGTGCAGTTTCAGCGAATTTTTGTGTTGGTTTTTATAAGGATCCACAAGGATCTAAATAGGTACTATCAAACACCTAGAGGGGGGGTGAATAGGTGTAATACTTATAAAACCAATCTCAGTGCAAAATAAAAACCAATGCGGAAAATAAAAATAGCACACCGAGATATACGTGGAAACTCCAATCCAGGAGAAAAACCACGGGACCAACACGCAATAACAATCCACTAAGAAAAGAAGAATAACAAGGTGATTACCGACTCCACGGACTCAAACCCCTCCTTCAACTTCTTCGGACCTTGCGCTCACCGATTGCTCGTCCACTGCACACGTTCGAATCCACGAACGCCACTCGAATCCACGAGCACACGTTTCGAATCCACGAAACGCCTTTAGCACACCGAATCCACGATGCCACGTCGAATCCACGACGCAAACTCAGCCGGTAAGAATATTGGCTTCGATGGTGATCCTTTGCTTAGATTATCAATGAAGAACCATGGATGGAATCTCTAAGCAAAGATTAGATCAATTCGACAAAAGATATGTTCTTGAAAGAACCATCGAATTGACCTAAACGAGGCTATAAAGAAGAACGATAAAAACCTAGCCTCTAGGGTTGCTCTCAAGTGTTTTATAAATTGATCGGTAGTTCTTGAGAAACCCTAAGTGTCTATTTATAGTTTAGAAACCTTTGGAAAGAGATAAGAATCAAAAACTTACCTAACAGAATTTTTCCCGCACGACGATCCGGATCGGATTTACGGCGATCCTGATCGTCGTCTTTTTTCAGCAATTCCTGAAAAAACAAGGTTCGGGATCCGGATCGGAATTCTGATCCGGATCGGAATTCTGATCCTGATCGGAATTCCTGAAAAAACAGTTTTTGACTTTTATGCAATGAAACCTTATCCAAGTGTTTCTAAACTACTCAAATGTATTCGGATCACCAAAATTATTTAGTTAAACGTACCTGATCAATCCGAATCCATTTTTCCTTAAGATTGATGTATATGATCCACAATTCTTCACCTTCAATCTTCAAGACTCAAAACACTAAGTGTCAACTTGAGCTCTTGTTGAATCTTCTCTAAGTCTTCGATTGCTGATTGACAATTTGATCACTTCAAGACTCCGACTCAACATACTGACTTGACTCACGAAATATGCCAACACCAAAAAGCCGTAACAATCTCCCCCTTTGGCAATTTCGTGACAAAACCCAAAAATACATAAAAACGCTCAAGTCACTCATCTTAAACCAAAAAAAATTCGAAATTCAATGTCATCACCAAAATATTGATTTTCTTTGCGTGAAAGATCCAATAAATACAAAATTACATTTGAACCAAACAATCCTAGAACATATTCTATGACTTAGGACTTGGAGTCTTAAAGTGATGTAATTCCTGCAAAACAAAACTCCAAACAAAATCAAACGTTAGTCGTTAGAAATTAAAATCCTACATTTGATTCGTCCTTTTGGTTCTTTTATTTTTCGGCTCTTTCAATCTTTTCTTTATCTCCCCCTATCTTGAGCATCTCTAACATGTTCTCCATGTTCTCCATGTTCTCCCCCTGTCTTGAGCATTTATGTTCTCCCCCTTTGTGATACGATCATCATTTTCCGTTCTCCCCCATTTTTCCATTTTCGTTTGTCCTCTCTTGATGATCTCATCTCCGTCATTTCTCTTCTCCCCCTTTTTGTCACAAATTGTCAAACAGTGAACATACTAGACAAAAGGAAATCTAACAACATTAGTTCATAGAGAAAGAGAGATAAAATCTCAGTTCCGGTATATAACAAAAACGCAGATTGTGTACCGGTACCAGAAAGCAAAAATCAAATAATTTCTTGAAACAAATCCAGATTTTAGAATCTTTTCAAATACCGATTTGTATTCCATCAAGAAATCAATTTAAGTGCTTTAACCAATGAATTCACACAGATGTCATTCAATCCAATTAATTTCACAAAATTAAAAAGATTTACTCCTAAATCATGAAAAACAAAGATAAAACATTATAAACAGTTTTTCATGTTATATTTATCAAACACAAGTCATCAAAAATAATCTTGAGATCCAAACTCTATCAAGATGTAACGGATTTACAAAGATGACTTACAGAAATTTCCAAATGACATCAATCTTGAATTCTACCCTTTCTTGAGATTGAGGTATATGATCCAAATTTCTTTCATCAGAATAATTTAGAAAAATTCCATAAAAATTAGAAAGAGTATGTAAGCACTTTAGCGCATCAACTTTAAACAAAAGTCATCGTTTCATGCAACAAGAAATAGATTATCCAAAATCTATCAAAAATACTCAAAAATGAAACGAAAATTTATGAAAATTAAAACCCTTAAAGTTGAACAACTTCAATCACATCTAACATGATCTTATGCGTAATGCCTTTATCAAATCATCAATTTGGTAAAGAAAATGAAATACCAAGATCAATAGATGTTTGAAATCCCAGATAAGTTAGATAATATATCTAGACAATCTGTTGAAGAGAGTGGCTCTTTGAGCATCTTTCGTTAAAAATCCCACCTTATACCAACCTTGAAATTTGACAGAGTCAAGTATTTCAACATGCATTTTACTTAATCAAAAATTGAGAAACCATGCTTGGTATACATGTGGTAGCTGCACACAATACTCGGACGACCGAGGTGGTAGCTCTTTCCTCCATGTGGTGGTAGTTTTCACACTCCTCATTGGGATGTAACTCTTTCCACATCTTTTGAGCATTTTACTTTTCTTTGACTCCCCCTCAATTGGCTATCAATTATTTAATATATAAGGTATTCAACCAAAAATTGATCTCGCATTCATACTCGACTAAATAGTCAAATAAGATAATGACTATACCAAGAGATCATTGAGAGAGAAATTGACTTTGATCACTTAAAAGATGACTTAATTAACATAAATGATCATTGCAACATTGAAATATTATGATGTCAAAAGCATAATAAATTTCTAAATGCGTAAAAAGATGCAATTAAAGTCAATATAACTCATGCTCAATTAATGTCCTATGTACAAACATAGATGAAGAACAAAAACACACAAACAAAACCTAACCTAAGGATTGGTTTCAAAACGGAGATCATTTCAAGGAAAGTATTCCAATTGCCTTACGCAAGTGAATAAATCGTTTTTGATCCAAAGGTTTTGTTAAAATGTCAGCCAATTGATCCTCAGTTGAGATAAATGAAAGTTGAAGAATATTTGATTCAACTAGCTCTCTAAGAAAATGATATCTAAGTTCAATGTGTTTTGTTCTTGAGTGCAACACAGGGTTTTTGGAAATGTTTATAGCACTTGTGTTGTCACAAAGAATTCACACAACCGAGATAGATTAAGCATCTAAAGATCACACATGATTTCTAAAATTTGATGCTTATAACTATGAAAAACTCCTATAATGAAGTATCTTCAAGATTATGATTATGGAGTAAAGTTGATAATCCATATAAAATTAATTTGGAGTGAATGAACGTGAAGCCCTTTTTATTCAATGCACTTGTTCAATAAAAATCCTTTTGTTCAAAAACAAAGTATAAAAACGAAGAGCATTGAAAAACATGTAATGCAAAGATTAAGAAAAATATGAAGGGAAAACCAATCAAAGCATTACATACAGTCATAAGCTATTTAGAACTTAAGACAAGGAAAGATATCACCTTTCCGAATCCAAAATCGCTGGATTTTGGGTTGTCTTGATTCGTTGTGGCCGGGGGTTGTCCGCTTTGACTGTTGATCCACCTTAGGTCTTTGCCTCGCAATGATCCACTTGTATGATTGAAGTTGTGGCTCGGACCTTTGGTGGGTTGAGTGAACTTCTTTAACTTGATGTGTCTTTTGATTCCGTTGAGTCCGCTCCGTAGATGAAGTTGCCGAAGGACTCTTCTTTCTCTTTTTCGGGCAATTCTTCACCAAATGTCCTTCAAGTCCACATAGGTGACAAGTTCTTTCTTTCAATTTTATTGTGGAACTTGAAGCCTTCACAGTTTGGCTCTTTTTAAATCCCAAACCAACCTTGCTTGTTTGACCCAATCCGGACATACAATCAAGTTTCTTCGAACCGGTTGAAAGCCTTTGTATGTCGGATTTAAGTTGATGAACTTGCTTGGTCAAAGCTTGATTGGTGACATGAATCTCCTCAAACTGCTTTTCAAGAAAACCAATCTTGTCCATATATGATTTTGCGTTCGTCTCCGATTGGTTTAGCTTTTCTTGGAGGATTTTATTGTTATCCAATAAACGTCCTTGTTCCTCCTTGAGATCTTGAAGTTTGATCTTTAAAGCTTGATTCTCGTCTTGAACCTCAAGTCGTTGCTTCCTCAACTTCTTGATATGCTTGGCCATCTTCTTTGATTCCGCAAGAAGTTGTTGGTATGCCTCAACGAGTTCTTCTTCGTCCGACTCCCCCTCACTTGATGACTCTCCATCGGATGTTGATGTTTCATGCAAAATCAAAGGAATAGAGTCAGTGACTAAAGATGATAAGCACAAATTAGAAGAGGGAATTTGAGAGGCATGAAAAGCAACAAATTTTTCTTTTTCCTCTTCACTTGAGGTCGATTCATCGAAACTAGAATCGTCCCAAGTTTTTGCTTGCAAAGCCTTCTTTTTGTATGATTTCTTAGAAGGACAATCCGTTGAAATATGGCCGTAGCCTTTGCATCGATAACATCGGATTTCCCCTTCGAAATCATCTTTTTCTTTTTCTTTAGAAGGTTTTGCAACGCCTTTGAGTTTAGAGGATTTAGAACCCGATGATCCTTTAGATGATTTCGTGGATGAAGATCCATCGGTTCGATTCTTCCAAAACTTCCGACGAAATTTCTTTGTGATCCGCGCCAATTGTTCTTCAAAATCGGCAAAGAGATTTCATCGTCGGAACTCGATTCGTCATCTTCTTCCTTTGTTGATTTGAACGCAATACCTGTAAGCTTAGAAGAAGACTTGGAAGAAATTTGATTAGTAGGAAAAGTCATCTCATAAGTTTGTAAAGCACCTACTAATTCCTCTACACTCATCTCATCCGGATGACTAACGGTTTCAATGGCGGTAACCTTTGCCCTAAACCGTTCCGGAAGAGTCCGAAGAATCTTTCTTACAATTTTCGACTCCGGGATCTTTTCTCCTAAATTAGCACATGTATTAATTACATCTTGAAGTCTAGTGTAATAATCTGTAAACAATTCATGCTCTTCCATATGAATAGAGTCAAATTGACTTGTAAGCATCTGGAGCTTTTGAATTTTTACAAGATTAGTACCCTCATGTGTAATTTTGAGAATATCCCAAATTTCCTTCGCGGTTTCACACGCGGAAATTCGTGTAAACTCAGTCGAGGAAAGAGAATTAAATAAAGCGTTCATACCTTTCCCATTGTAAGAAGATCTTTCGATTTCCTCTTTGGACCATCTAGAGCGAGGTTTTGGGGTAGTAGAATTTCCTACTTCCTCAACAGGATGCACCCAACCGTATTCAACGGTTTGCCAAACACGCTCATCAATAGAGATGAGAAAAGCTCTCATCCGCACTTTCCAATATGCATAATTGGTCCCATCAAAAAGAGGAGGTCTAAAAATATTACCACTTTCACCCGACATGATAGATAAACCTAAAACCCTCTCTGATACCAATTGTTGGTTTTTATAGGATCCACAAGGATCTAAATAGGTACTATCAAACACCTAGAGGGGGGTGAATAGGTGTAATACTTATAAAACCAATCTCAGTGCAAAATAAAAACCAATGCGGAAAATAAAAATAGCACACCGAGATTTACGTGGAAACTCCAATCCAGGAGAAAAACCACGGGACCAACACGCAATAACAATCCACTAAGAAAAGAAGAATAACAAGGTGATTACCGACTCCACGGACTCAAACCCCTCCTTCAACTTCTTCGGACCTTGCGCTCACCGATTGCACGTCCACTGCACACGTTCGAATCCACGAACGCCACTCGAATCCACGAGCACACGTTTCGAATCCACGAAACGCCTTTAGCACACCGAATCCACGATGCCACGTCGAATCCACGACGCAAACTCAGCCGGTAAGAATATTGGCTTCGATGGTGATCCTTTGCTTAGATTATCAATGAAGAACCATGGATGGAATCTCTAAGCAAAGATTAGATCAATTCGACAAAAGATATGTTCTTGAAAGAACCATCGAATTGACCTAAACGAGGCTATAAAGAAGAACGATAAAAACCTAGCCTCTAGGGTTGCTCTCAAGTGTTTTATAAATTGATCGGTAGTTCTTGAGAAACCCTAAGTGTCTATTTATAGTTTAGAAACCTTTGGAAAGAGATAAGAATCAAAAACTTACCTAACAGAATTTTTCCCGCACGACGATCCGGATCGGATTTACGGCGATCCTGATCGTCGTCTTTTTTCAGCAATTCCTGAAAAAACAAGGTTCGGGATCCGGATCGAAATTCTGATCCGGATCGGAATTCTGATCCGGATCGGAATTCTGATCCTGATCGGAATTCCTGAAAAAACAGTTTTTGACTTTTATGCAATGAAACCTTATCCAAGTGTTTCTAAACTACTCAAATGTATTCGGATCACCAAAATTATTTAGTTAAACGTACCTGATCAATCCGAATCCATTTTTCCTTAAGATTGATGTATATGATCCACAATTCTTCACCTTCAATCTTCAAGACTCAAAACACTAAGTGTCAACTTGAGCTCTTGTTGAATCTTCTCTAAGTCTTCGATTGCTGATTGACAATTTGATCACTTCAAGACTCCGACTCAACATACTGACTTGACTCACGAAATATGCCAACACCAAAAAGCCGTAACATTTTGGTTAGCGTGTGACTACGCACTTCACCGACTTCGGCTTTGCCCGCGGAAAGCATTTCAGGTGGGTTGCCTTGTCCCCAGAACCGGTGGACGGTTCTCTAATTCTATCTGATAGAATGCATGCATATTTAGGGTACATTGTTTGTGATTGAGAGGTAAGCTTAGTAATGTTGATTTTCTAAGAAAATTGCAAGGTTAATATTCAGGTTATATTATGAGGACTTGCATGATTCGGATATCCATGTTGGTGATTACGGAAAGCTTATCTAAGGTATTGTTACCCTCTATGATTTATAGCATGCATGATTAAAGTACAACTAATAGAATTGAGATGTAAGCATGGAAAGTGGCCTAGATCATGTGGATTAATGCTTACTTGATTATTGTACATGCTTTAGAGGATTTGAGATCTAGCATTATTGATGGCTATGTTCATGTTATACTAGATGAGATAGAGTTCATGCTCGATTACCCTTTGGCATATATATATGGATTTTACTCTGAGGAGTTATTAGGGATTATGGATCATGGATTATGGACAGGTGTAGTACATTAGTGATTCTGGCATGTGCTTATACTTATGTGGAGCTGCTATTTATTTTTATCTTGTATCTTCCTTGAGGACAAATGTATGCTTGTATGGACATCTAGATAGACCATCTTTTATCGCTACACTATCATGTTAGAACTTGACTTAGGAGAAATCGTGTTTGCTTCTTTTCTCCTTATTCATTAGTCAGGCAATTCTTGTTGCTCGAGTTGAGCAAGGGTTTGGGATAGTGTAGTCGAGATTTTGTATCTGGAACAGGTTGGTTTAGTTTGTGGACTTGTGGGGTGTTGCGGCAACCGCGGATATTGGGGGGTTGACCGGATATGTCCTTGTGCATCAGATTGGGTATCAGATTTCCTCTAGTGGGTGGAGTTTCCCACTTATTGTTTACTGTTGTTTTAGTTTGGGGATCGGGTTTTCCTTTAGTGGATGGGTTTTCCACTTTGATCAGAGTCGTGATCCAGTCCTGCTATATCGTGATACTTGTTACAGTGATACTTGTTACAGTGATACTTTACTCGTGTGGATCGCTCCCCTCGAGTGCCACTCCGAAGGTAGGCCTATGACCGAGCCATGTGTGCCGGTCTGATACTTATTTTGGGATGCGAGCCATGTGTGCCGATCCTGCGGATTCGAGCCATGTGTGCAGATTCCGCTACTGAGTTCGTGTGATTGATGACAGAGCAGGCAGTACCGGGTCTTATACCGGTTCATTTGATTGGGTTTATTCAGGCAGGTACTTTTATTGTTGCACTCGTGCCTGGGGGCTGAGTGGAGTCTAGTAGCTGTGTTTAGACCAGTGCTAGTGTTGTTGGGAACCGTTTGGGGTTAACAGTGGTCCCAAGGTCGTTGTGAGTTTTTCGACCGTTGTGTGAGAGATTGAGGATCTTGAGTCTATCCGTTCTGAGAGAGAGCGTGGATTTCAACTATAGCCTGCATGTGCCACTATTCGATAGTGAGTTAGTCCGTATGGACACCATACGTAATTCCTGCCCGGCAGTGGGAGGTGGTTGTAGGTGGGCGCAGGCTTGACTGGATCAGATGTGGCAGTCAACTCGATTGGGTCGATTATGCACTTCATGTGCGAGTGGTTGCATACCTTTCATTGGTTTTCCCCTTTTGAGCATGTAGATAGAGGCTTGATAGTTGTTGAGTACCTCCAGCTTTCTTGTTCAGTTTTTACTGCATTGTTATCTTATGCCTCTAGTAGACTTCGTGAGCAGATCGTCGGACTTGGCGGTGGTACCCACTGAGAACTCCCTTTTGGTGTAGTTCTCACACCCATTGGGGATTTGCCCCCCCCCCCCCCCCCCCCCCCCCTTCTTTCTTTTCTCTCCTTTGTTTTGCAGAGTCTTAGCGGGTGTTGCTGATTCTGCGGTTGCTGTGCGAGGCGAGGGAGTCGCGAGCTAGATCCCTACCCGTCTGTGGAGAGTAGTAGTACCCCTACATTGGAGATTCTGAGTACAGTCAGTAGATTTATTTATTTTTTCGCTTTTGAGAGATTTGTATTGTGAGGATCTGACTTGTACTGAGAGCCTGCACACTGATGTATTATTTTCTAGTTACCTCCCTGTTGAGTTCTGGTTTATTGTATTTGAGGATATTGTATGATTATCATTTATGGAAGATGGATATTGTATTATTATTCCAGTTGTACAGAGGGTTGGTTTTAGTTTTACAACACTTTTATTTTGTGGCTCTGATATCTGTTTAGCTGTAGTCCCTTTCTTGCAGGTAGGACGCTTCGCCTATGCGGGATTTTGCATAGGTGGCAGATCTGTTGGCGAGCCCGGGTCGCAGTTTTGACCCCGGGGCGTGATAGAGCCACGTAGGGGAGGCAGGTGGAGCGCCATGTAGCGGCGCCCCACTAGCGCGTAGGGGGAGGCAAGTGGGGGCGCCACGTGGCGGCGCCCCACTGGCCGCAGGCCCTGTGAGCAGCACGCGCGTGCGGGGAGGTGCGCACCCTCTGGCGCGAGTCAGCGAGGGGAGCCACGTGGCAGGCCCCCGTTGATCGCGCCAGGCGACGCGACGCGCGCGAAGAAACGTGTCACTGCGCCGCATTGACGGGCGTGCGGGTTGCGGGGACGCGTGTCGCTCCCCCATTGGCCGAGCGCAGATGACATGGATGCCTTGGGCATCCACTGTAGCAGCCCAAGCAATTTCAGGCGCCCGAAAGTGGGGAGTTTTGGCTATAAAAGCCCGAAATCCCCTCATTTTTTCTCCTTTTCTCCTTTTGCTCCAACTGATGTGGGTTATGCGATAATGGATCTGAATAGGGAAAAAACCACCTAGAAGGGGGTGAATAGGTGTAAATAATAAATATACCAAAATTGTTGCGTAAAAAAATTAACCCAAAGCGAAAAATAAATAACATGCAAGATTAAATGTGGAAAAGTCCATCACAGGAGTAAAAAACTACGGGACCGATCACACGAGAAATCCACTAAGATTAAAACACGTATAAGGTGCTATAACGCACGCACACGACTCAACCTTTTTCATACGCTCCGTGTAGATCTTCTCCGCAATCCACAACGCGCCTCGATCACACGATTTGCGTCCAATGCCGAATCCATGACGTCCAACTAAATCCACAGTCTTCACCAATATAGCACGTATCGATCACATGAACGTACATCGCCTCAAATCCACGAAAGCAGTAGCACCTTGAATCCACAAGGCCACGTGAATGAATGCGCCGATTGTCCTTTCGGAAATCGTTGTTTTGGGTGGTGATGATCGAATACTTAGATCATATAGATAGATAAGGAAAACACCATCTAAGTATTCATCGATTTGATTCTTCTAGAGAAACGAAGATTAGAGAACCTCAAATCAAATCGATAAATATAGAGAAAGAAAACTTAAAATCGACGGTGTTTACCTTTTCTTCTCTATACTTGGATTACCTTTGATTCCTCTTTCGAATAATAGGAATTATTAGGAATAATTAGGAATACCCTAAAAGATGAATATTAGGGTCTATTTATAGGCTAGAAACAGGTCTGGAAAGAGATAAGAATCAAAAACTTCCTTAACTGAATTTTTTCCGCACGGCGGTCCGGACTGGATTTGGTCTGATCCGGACTGTCGTCTTTTGACAAAAAATATCCAGAAATAAGGTTCGGGGTCCGGACTGGATGGGTCTGATCTGGACTGATTCATGCGATATAACAAAATCAATGTTCGGGGTCCGGACTAAAATAGAGTTGATCCGGACTGGTATTTTGCATGAACCAAACCATATTCGGGGTCCGGACTGGATGCACCTGATCCGGATCCTGAACACTCACAATGTCTAGTTTTTGATTTTTATAACTTGAGAAATATTCCAAGTGTTTCTAAACTATAAGAATATATTCAAATCATCACAAAATATTTAATTTTACGTACCTGAACATTTGAATCCATTATTCTTGTGATTGATATACGTGATCAACAAGTCTTCAACTTCAATCTTTAAGACTCAATCTACTTCACAAAATACGCCAATACAAAAATCCTTAACAATCTCCGCCTTTGGCGGTTTCGTGACAAAACATATAATCCACAAAAAAAAAACAAAAATACGAATTTTGTCTGTCACGCCCCGGCGTCGAAACTGCGACCCGGGCCCGCCAACAGATCCGCCGCCCATACGGGAAGCCCCGTATAGACGAAGCGACTAACCTGCAAAAGATCAAACTACACTATACAGATATCAGAGCGGAAAAGTAAACTATTAAAATAAATATATACAATTCCTCAAATAGTACATGCCAGGTCCTCACAATACATAAATCTCTCCAAAATAATTAATAAAACTCTCAAAATATAAAAAGTACATGATACATCCCAAAATCACTGACAGTACTAATAAATCACCAAAAGAGGGTACAACTACTCTCCCTGGAAGAAGACTGGTAGGGATCTATCTCGCGACTCCTTTACCTCGGTCAACAGGATCACCAACAGGAGCAACAGGAACTGGAGAAGAGGTCCCTGGAAAAAAGTCACCACAGCGGGTGTGAGAACTACATCCCACAGTAGTTCTCAGTGGGTACCGCCAACAAGCCCGACGGTCTACCCACTCAGTCTACTAGAGGCATAAAGTAACAAATGCAATACTGAAAGAAAAAGGGCTGGAAAATAACTCTACAGCTACTATGCCTCTATCTAAATGCTCAAGGAGTGATACAGATGGAAACATGATGCATCTACTAACTCTCAAAATACAGTCACCCAATCTACACTTACTGCCACATGGGGTCCAATCAAACCTGCGCCTACCTACTACCATTACATCCATGGAGGACTGGACTTACGTAGGGCATCCGTGACTGCCAAAACTGGCCCAGCCAGAGGGACTGCGTCGACAAGTCGCGATAACAAAGTAACAGGCCTAACTCCGGAGCGGCACTCGAGGGGCGCGACCCCACCGAGAAAAGTATCCGCGCATCTCTGTCGAGCTCAATGCGGCTCATGCAGGCTATAGTCCAAATCCACGATCAACAAGATCGACAGTAACCAACAATACCATCTCTCACTCACAGGCTAGAAAACCACACAGCCAGGATCCACCGTCGACTCAGACGGCTCCCAGAATAAAATACTGATCTAAACACTGCTACGAGACTCCACTCGGCCCCCAGGCGCGAGTGTAACATGCATCCCACAACAACCCGACCACTCGGCCCACTACCCGGGCGAGGAAACTCTAAGTCCAGGTGAAGGAATGAATAAAAGTGTGGGAGTGTCTAAAGCATAAATAACTAGCCCATGTTGGAGTTTTCTACTAGTCTGGTCGACATGCATCATATGACAGGGTGCTAGGTCAAGTTCCAACAATAGCAGTTTACTAACATAATTAAGAAGCAATAATCAAATACAATTATAATAACAACATAAAGGGATCACCATCTCCTTTTCTAACATGCATCCTAACCACATCTCGCAATCATGCATGTGTAAAGTACCAGATTTTCGGCACATAAATAAATGTAAATAAAAATGGTATGAAATACTATTTTTATGAAAGTTAGGGAAGTAAAAAAAAAATATTTGGAAGCGAGTTGGGCCCAAATCGGGATAAAATAACGAGATCTAGAATTTTATTGGAGAAAGGGGGGCCCAGATTTTTAGTGAAAAATTCACAGTGTCGAAAAATTTCGAGAAAATTACGGGAGCCCCGTAAATATGTTTTAAGGTCACAGAAAAAGTTTCGCGTTGATCGGATGCCGGATAGTGAGAACGGGCTCCGCCAACAGTGTCGAAAAATTCTGAGAAAATTATGGGAGCTTCGTAATTATGTTTTAAAGCCACAGTAAAAATTTCGTGTTGATCGGATACCCGGATTGTGAGAACGGGGTCCGCCAGCAAGTCTGGATACAACGAGGCTTTTGGTGGCCCAGAAATGGCCCAAACTGAAAATTTAAAATTTTCTGTGGTAAATTAAGCTGAAACGAAGCCGCCTGTCAAATTTGGACGGAAACGGACGAAAAACGGACAGAAAACGGAACAAAAACGGATTTCCAAGGCGCGCGGCGCGCTGCGCAATGCGAACAGCTGGCGCGCACAGATGCTCGGGACGCGCGCGCCGCGTGGCGTGGGGGGCGCCGCCTGGACCCGGTGCGCGCCCCCTTCATGGTGGACCGCCACCCGGCGGTTCTCCATTGGGCGGTCCCGTGGACCCGGTTCACGGACCACCCTCCTTCCTTTTCTCCCTCTTTTTCTTTTCTTCTTCTTCCTTCTCCCCCGTAGACCTTCCCTCCTCTCTGTTCTCTTCTTCTTCTCCAACCGAGCTTCTTCTCCAACCGAGCATAGAGAGAGAGAGAGAGAGAGAGAGAGAGAAAAGGGAGGAAATTTCGTGAGATGGAACGGCGCGACTGTACGAGGTAAGCCCCGCACGTTATTTTTACGGTATTTTTGGCACAGTCTTTAGGCCTCCTTTGGGTTTGGATTTGACCCCATACCGTATTGTGTGTTAGGAACCGAGTTATACTGTGCCGTTTTGCTGCGCGGACTGCCGGGGGCAGTTTTGGCGCGCCTCGTTTTGCGTGCCAGTTGTAGAAGAAATGCACCGTTTTGCGTGCAGATTCGAGGTATGTGCACCATTTCGCGTACAGGTCGTGTTGTCGCGCACCGTTTTACGTGCCGACCTTAATATTATGCGTCATTTTTCGTGCAGGAATAGAAAAATGTGCACCGTTTTGCGTGCAACCTTACAGTTAAGCGTGCACCGTTTTGCGTGCAGATTGTTTTGTCGCGCACCATTTTGCATGCAGTTTATAATATTATACATCGTTTTTCGTGCAGGAATAAAAAAATGTGCACCGTTTTGCGTGCAACCTTACAGATAAGCGTGCACCGTTTTACGTGCAAATTTGAGGTACGTGCACCGTTTTGCGTGCAGGTTGAATTAACGTGCACCGTTTTGCATGCAGGTTGAAATTGCGCGCACCGTTTTGCATGCGAGTTTTTAATAACGTGCACCGTTTTGCGTGCAGGTAAGGAGAATGTGCATCGTTTCGCGTGCAGACTCGAGGAAGGTGCATCGTTTTGCGTGCAAGCTCGAAGGAACAAGTGGAATCGCGCGAAGACCAATTGTAAGTGTCTACAAGTAATTGGGGACACCACAAGGTGGGGGATTCTGCCGAAATTGGGTGACCTCTCCCCTTGCTCCTTTGCTTTTCGATCTAGAAGCATGATAGTAGCCTGTTAGAGGCGTTAGGTGATTATGATTATTATTGCATATGTAGAGAGATACAGATGAAAAGTGCAACTGTTGGTTGCCAAAGACAGATGATAAATGTGCATGTGTAGAAATATTTAGAGGAAAAGTGACATTTATGATTTATCCAAATAGGGAATAAACTGGCATGTGTAGATGGACACAGATGGAAAATGCAACTGTTGGTTGCCAAAAAGGAGATAATTAATTTGCATGTGTAAAAAGAATTAGGGGAAAAATGCAATTCTTGATTTATTTAAATTGATGATAATTGCATGCATAGATAATAAATATTATTTTTTATGATGAATATGAAAATAATTGCATGCGTATAAATGAATAATTATGTGAGCACTGTGATCATGTTAGGGTACAACCCTAGTAATCATGTGACATAAGGGAACAGAACTTGTTGGTAGTAAGACTAGGAGAAAACCTAGTTTAGGGGTTTGACGAGTGACATCAGACTTAGGAGTTATCCTAGGAATTAACGAGTGGCATTGTCTTAGGAGATAACCTAAGGACATTGGATAGAGTGATCAACATAGAGTCAAGAAACTCTAGGATGAGTATGACATGGAACTTAGGTAAAGAGAACCTAAGGTGAACTAGTGATCAACATAGAGTCAAGGAACTCTAGGATGAGTATAATCTGGAACTTAGGTAAAGTGAACCTAAGGTAAACTAGCAGAGTTTAAACTCACAGACAGGAAAGTAGAGTTAAGTTAACTCTAGAATTCAGTAAGGAATCACAAAAAGGGAAAAAAATGAATCAAGTGTGGAGACATGAAAGGGGAAACAGGAGATTAGAGTCAGTGTAACTCTAAGATAATAGTGGAACAGGAAATTAGAGTCTGTGTAACTCCAAGTTAAAAGTGGAACAGGAAAGTAGAGTTAAGTTAACTCTAAGACTCAGTGAGGAATCAGGAAAGTGGGATAAGATCCCAAGGTTAAAGAATTAAACAAATATAATCCTAGAGAGTCATAGGGTGTCTGGGCAAATGAACAATAACTTTAACTTCAATTTGAGTTAAATAAATGAAGGTGAAATGTTTAAGAGTCCAAGTGACTTCTAGTTATCCTTATGGAGAGACCTAGGATAAGAGATAATTTGTTGTAAAAAGGCAAAGTTAAAAGCAAGCTAAAAGTGGCTAAAAAGCATAAAGAGAATATAAAAGGCGCATTCGAATTTGAGACTCGTCAAGTGGAGCAGGATTCCCTGGGCAGTGACCCGTCGGACGAGGTACTTTCGAAAGGCTTAAAGTGAAAGCAAAGAGCTAAATGCTCAAGAGAAAGAGAAAGAGATTTGCCAGTGGCAAAATTTGGAGCTATAAGCTCGAATGAGAAAAGCAAGTGTTCAAAGGCAAGGAGGCTAAGAACTAAAGTAGAAAGAGAAAGAAAAAAAAAAAAAGAAAAGAAAGAAAATATAAAGATAAAACGGGCGTACCTTCGGGGAGGAAACGTGACCCTTGTTGGAGGCGCAGGCAGTATCCCGCTCCAGGGCAGTGACCCTTGTTGGAGGTGCAGGCAGTATCCCGCTACAGGGCAGTGACCCATCTGGCACGTTTCTCCCGTAGGACGGGGTAACACTTGCGAGTGTTATCGGCAACCTTAGAAATCTTATCTTATGGTAGCAGGACTACCGGGCTGGGGCCCGTTGGATAAGAGATTTCTGAGGGTTAACTTGAACTAAAGCATCAGAATTTAAAGAATAAAGAGAAATTAGAGTGGCCAAGGTGGCCGGGTTAGTTTAACCCTGTGTACAGCGGCTTAGTGGCCAAGTTGGTGCTTAGCAGCCTAGTGTTGCTAGACAGAGTAGTGCTGGGTTGAGGAGTATACACAGATAGTGTAGGGATATATATATTGCATAGCCGCATTTTGATATTGAGGATTTTAGTTTCCTAGCACTATTATTATTGCTTCCATTGGACCAAGTGGTGTAGGACACTTTTTCTCGGTGGTTGAACCCACTGGGAACTCAGTTGTAGTTCTCACACCCCTTGGGTGACCCCCCACAGGTTCAGGTGTGGATGCAGCGGTCGAGACGGATCAGATGCAGACAGCGAGGCATACGACAGGGGCAAGGGCCCAGCAGCATAGTGACCTAGAGGGTCTAGCAGAGGTATCCCATTTATGTATTTCTTGAGTGAACCTTGTATGGTGAGGAATTTATGTAAAGGAAATGTAATAATTTTATTTGCAAGTTCAGAAATGTAAAGTGTAATAAGTTTAATTTATGGTTCACTCTTGTATGCTTTTATTTCCGTTTAACTGTTTGTTATTAAATGAAAGTTTTAAATTTGTAGTGATTTTTAGTACTCTGATATTGAGCTTCCGCATACACTTGTTGTGTTATTATGGATGTTACCGTTCCTTTCGGGTAGTGAAAGGTCATGCCCGATTGGTGGGTCTGTTGGCGTGCCCGAACCGTACAAATTGGCGGACTCGGGGCGTGACAGCATGAGTATAATCAAATAGAGTTAATGAACCGTCCATCGGTTTTGAAGACGAAGCAACCCACCTGGAAGTGCAAATCGATCCAAAGTCCAAAAAGACTAAAACTGCATGGGGATAATTCTCGGATTCCCACGATTCCAACGGGCCCAAAAACACCCAAAAACTCCTCTTAGTTACAAAGATATGGTCCAAACATTGCAATCAATAAAAATTCCCAAGATCACTTGCTGCTGAAAATTCAGTCCAGGAAATGCGAAAATACCACCTACGATATAAACTCCAAAAATTTTAATAAAAATACGACGGCGATCCTCGCGAAGCGTAGATGTCGATTGAGTCCTCACACATCGAAATCCAATACTCGAGCACAGAAATAAAAATCCGAAAAGGCTCTGCTATCCAGAAAAACCACCAGCAAAATAGAGGCTTGAAAATGTACCAAAACCCCAATAAAAACTCAAATCTGGGAGGAGTGAAAAATACAAAAATCGTAGATTTACCTCTCGTGAATCCGACGTCATGAAAATCGTCCAAAAATTCCGTCGGAGTTGCTCTGTGGACCTCGTGGACCGAAACACGACGGAAATGGGCCATCGAAGAAAGAACGTCACACTGCGCTAACTCGTCGAAGACGTCGATGCCGCGGCCTCCAAAAAATCCGAGCCTCCTTCATAAGATGCAGAACAAGATGAGGAACAAACTTAAAAAGGGCTCTTTCGCAAATGGGCTCGGGAAAAGAGTCTAAGACCCCAAAGAAGAGGGCTATTTATAGACCTCCACCAAAGAAAACAAAGAAAAAGGGCTTAATGGGCTTTCGGGCCCATTTCGGGCGCCCGGGGCTTTCGGGCGCCAACAGTAGCCCGAAAAAGCCCCCCGGCCCGGCCCACGACCCGCGCCAGGAATGCCTCGGTGCCGACACGTGGCCCCTCCGCGCCCCGCGCACCCGCCAATTGCGGCACGCCGCGTGGCAGTGCGGTCCACGAAGGGGACCGTGGGCTGCGGTTCACGGCGGCCCAGCTGGGTCGCTGGGCCCGCCAATGGGTCGGCGACACATGGCCCGGCGGGGTCCACCGTGCGCTGCACCCAGCGCGAGACGCGCGGTGTCGCGCGTGCGTTGACCCACCAATCCTCGCGCGCCACGTGGCAGCGCCCTCCATTGGCTGCTCCCGGTGCACGCCAAGTGGGCCGTGGACCGGCCCACCCGAGAAATCAGCCCGTTTGGCCCGTTTAGCCCGAAAATAGCCGATTTTCAACGTTTTCGTACGCTGAGTCCGTTTTCAGCATCCGTTTGACGCACAACAGACTCGATACACCAATAATATGTGTTTTCTCACCGTCGACCACCCAGACAGATCGTACAGAAAAACCGGGACACCACACAAAATCTAGACTTAGATGCAACAAGGAGTGGTTAAATCTTATACTCTCTGCAAAAGAAACAAGTCTTGACAAACGAAATCATTAAAACCTCAAGAATTTAATCAATAAGCAACCAGAGATATTTACATTTAATATGACATTAGGTATTAGGTATAGATATGCACAAAAGTAGGCAATCAAAATATCACATATCTTTGTCTAATATCAAGGTTTGTTCCAACCATAATGTCATAGTTCAGATTTAGGTAAGATAATAACAAGTTCAAAAGTAGTAGCAGTCAGAGATCACCAAGTCACTTGTTAGAATATTACATCTCACAAATAGTTAGTCAACAAGTCAGTTAGGCATGCATTTCATTTCTACTTACCTTCTACTTACCTTCTTTCCAAAAGTTCTTATATCTTCTCCCCCTTTTTGTCAAAAGCGCCAAAGAAATACCGAGGAGGAAAATGTTCAAAAGGTTAGGTAATGAAAACTTTAAGGAAAGAAAAAGAAAAGAAACCTGTAAAAATAAGGTTAAAAAAAAAAAAATCCTTCTTCCATCATCTTCTAGAGTCTGAGTCCTCAGAACTGCTACAACCCATTTTTGCGAAAATCTTTTTCACCAACTTCGTTAGTGAATTGTATTTCTTTGTCAAAACCACTTGGGCTGCAGAAATCTTTTGTAGGTCAAAAGGAAATACGTCCTTGTTCGATCGAAAGACGCTCTTGTTCAGAAGAGAGTCTTTGCTGTTCACGATATATTGAGGTCACAGATGCATCATCGTCTGATGTCTCAAAAAGTGTAGGTCCTGAAGCTGCTTGAGCTGTTGCTGCGGTTGCTGGTGCTGCTGTTGCTGTTGTGGCTTGACGTGAGGACGTCGAAGGTTGCTTGCTTCGAGGTGGTGTTGGTGTCTCATCCGGTTGACTCGTGTGGGACTTCACAATTGTAGAGTCATTGATTGTTCCCAAACTGTGCATATATGCCGATGATCGGATGTCCACATCAAACTTTCTCAAGATCCGCATAATGATTAATTGAAATGGAAGTCGCTCGGTAGGATGAGCATGTTCCACATATCTTGCCATTCTTGACCAGATCAGATACGAAATATTGTAATTTGATCCCAAAGAAGTTGCGGGGTGTCCAAGAAAATATAGAAATAACATTCTATCCCACCGTAATACCTTCGTTTGCATATTCGGTAAAATATTGTAACAAATAATAAAGTTCAAGAACCTATACTTGGGTCGAAATTCTTTCGAAAATACAGAAATTCCTGCCGACTGAGTATCTGATATGCAAATTCCATCAACAACCGTTCTCCAAGTCATATTTGTCATAGCGTGACCCTTCATGTAATGGGTCCCTTCGGCTTGAGCACTCATACCTAACACTTCTCCAATCAGTTTTGGAGTGATTGTAAGTTTGGTATTCCGGACTGTTGTGTGAAATTCTCTTGGTTCGGCCTCATGATCTTGAAGCTGTGTAGCACACACGCAGAAAGTTCTGGTAAGATGGAGACAATACCATGTAGTTTCACAAAACTTGCAGACTTGGGCAAGTCGAGCTTTATCAAACAAAATACCAAACGCTGCAGAGCGTTCCCTGAGAGCCGCGACATTTGCATGTCTCTCACCGATGTATTCGCGCTTCTCGAAGTCCTTCATCCTCTCAGAATTAATATGAACAAACCTTCAGCGGTTGGAGGTGGTTCACTAGCAAGTGGCTCTTCAATCTCGATTCCGCGAGATCTTCCTCTCTTTCTTGCAACAGTTTTCCTTTTCATTGAAGTAGGTTGTATAGGGGCTTTCCCTTTTTCAGCAGCTGTTGGAGTAGTCTTGGCTTTTCTAGAGACTGGGGCTTTGCCCTTTGAAGCAGATGATGCTTTGGAAGCAATTTCCTTTGCTCCTTCCACCGTTTTCTCCTAGTCTTCCGAGTCCGTCTCGGACTCATCTAAAGGAATAAATTCTCCTTCCTTTTGATTCTTCCTTGCTCTCTTCAATTTGTTTGTCACTCTCGTGCTGATCAGAGCAGTGATGAACACAATGAACCATTCAAAGGCCATCTTGAAGAATTTGCCGTAAAAATCCCTCTGTGAGCAAGAACTCAAGAATATGAAAAAAATTGTTTAATTTCAAAAATTTGAAAGAAAATATGTAAACAATTCTTAACATGTATAGATACTAGGAATCAAGACAATTTTGCAAAAAGAATTTTAAAAATAGATCAATTTCATGATTTTCGAAAATTCTCAAAAATTGCCCTAAAACCAAATTTTTTGAAATCGAACCCTAAAAATCCATTTAAATAATGAATAACAAGCAAAGAAACAATTCTTAGGCATCCACAGTTCAGATTTCAAAAGAAATTTGATCAAAAATTGTCACGCCCCGAGTTTTAAAAATCCGGAAATTTTTTTTTTTTTTTTTTTTTAAAATCAGAGTTCGCAAACCTGGGCATAACAGACCGCCACACATATAGGAAACCCTCTATCCCATGGACAGAGACTCCCCTATACATGCACGGCTAGCTAGTAATCATCAGCAGTAAGCAACAAGTATCTCAGCTAATCATACTAATCTAATCAGCAAGAAAAATCCAAAATAAGTTATTAGATCATCAGTTCTAAAAGTCTAAATGGAACGGAAATGAAATGTGATATATGAAGGTCGTCGAGTATCTCAATCATCTGTAACTAGGATCATGGGGACAGCTCTATCGTGACAGGCTCACTGGATCGTCCCGATATCTCCCCACCCGACGGACCTGAAAAATGGTCACCCAGGGGGTGTGAGATACACTGTACATGTATCCCAGTGGGCACGACGAGCCTAGGATCAGCTAATCGTACCTACTGGGTACTAAAATCTGCGGATAGTAAGAGTCAATAGGAAAAGCTGAAAAACATAAATGTCTACTAATAATCAGAATCCACAGATAGGCTAACTAGGCAGGTAATCAATCATAAAGACTACAGATAAGAAATACTGTAAATCAGGATATGTCAGTGATAATCAATCATAAAAGCAGTAGATCATATATGCTGGAAATCAAAGGTATCCATAATAATCATGCATAAGGAACTGCAGGTGATCAAAGTATGTCTACCAACTGATACTGGAAATAAACTGAGCAGTAATGCGTCAATAAGGAGGCTACCAAACATCCAATCAAAAGCCACCATATTGGTCAACAAGACCTCAGGGATATCTCGCCAAACCTGGCACCAACCTGGCTGACATACTCCGGCACCCTCGGGCACTAACCTGGGAGTCGATACTCCGGCACCCTTGGGCACTAACCTGGGAGTCACGGGTCGTACACTAGACCACTTTACCGGTAAAGAACATCTACACGGGTAGCTATTCCGCTGATGTTCGTGAAGTACAGCAGTGCGGGCGATAAATCATGCGAATGCTCAAGCTCACGGTCCTCTGACCGGGTAATCGACAATAAGCCGAGATCTCATCAGGGAATCATCAGTCAATCTCTATCGATCAGGATCAATCAATCATGCATATCGGAATGTCAAGCAATATCTCAAGTGACAGGAATCAACGAGTAAAATCGAATCATGGGTCATATCAATCAAATCAATAAGCTAATAAACAGGTATATGCAATCATAGTGTGTCTCAAGTCGATCAAGGTCTATCAGGAAGATGCAGTCATCATAGATCATATAGGTCAAGTCAATAAGCTAATAAACAGATATATGAATCGATCAAGACCTATATCACTCAATCAGAAGGATCATGTAGATAAAATCAACCGGCTAGTCAATAACAGGTAAAATCATCAGGGCTAAACAATAACAGGTGTCCGACTGGACTAAAGCAACCAGAGGGCCAAAAAGCTGAGGCCCGGTTCGAAGATAACCCACCTGGATGACGGCAGATCCTCGAACTCCCGCGCAACTACTGGGAGGCTGGTGCTGAACAACTGGGCCCTGTATCAATGAACATAATCAGTAATAGACTCACACAAACCCTTCCCGACGACGCGACAATAACGGAGAGCTTAAACGGGCCAAATAGGCCGATTTATCGATCAAAGTCCGATTCCCGGTCAACGAGAGTCCACGGACTAATAAAATGTCCAGTGGTGCACAAACACTGTCTAAAGTCAGCATGCGTGTCTAAATTGCATTTAGGTCCCTAATAGCTTTTAAATTGCATAATTAGCTTATATTATAGCCTATTTCGGCTCGTTCTTGCAATCCGGGGGTCCAACGACGACGCCGTAAGTTTTAGCGCGTCCGATACGTCGAGACGGAGCCCGTGCTCACAAGTTTGGGTCAACGCGAAACCCCAGAGCAAAGTTGGCTCTTTAACTCTCTATGTTCATTACACTATTTTGCCTTGATCTTAGCATCTAGAAGTCCAGAAACAACGCGGCGAGTTTCAGCGCGTTCAGGATGACTAGCCGAAGCTCGTGCTCACCAGAGTTGGCTGACACTGATCCCGAGGGCAAAGTTGGCCCATATGTTCTTTTAGCTCTAAGTAGTATAATGTTGTAACTTGCATTATAATGGGTCTTTTTGAAATCTAACCACAGCATGGGACTGAAGGATGATCCAGAGGAGTGGTGCTCACCAGAGGTGCGCCGGAGACCCGCCGGAACAGTGGCCGGAGCAAGGGGGTTCACCAACAAGGTCTCGGGTTTGGGCAAGTTCACTTCCCCATGGTCAACCTGCAACCAGAGGTGAGCACAGGTTAGTACTGAGTCCCAGGGAGTGCTCGGATCAAACCAGGTCAGGCGCCGGCGGCCGGAGGTGGCGGCGGCCGGAGATGAGCCCGAGATGGGCATTTCGGGTGCAAGGATTGGAAACAAGCTACAGGGGAGTTCCCGACCAAAATAAAGATGATAGGGGGCAAGGACAGGGCCTGTAGGACTTACCTGTACGGTTGGCCGGAGCCCGGGTCGGTGGGGATGGCCGGAGGGGAAAAACCCGAGCCAACACGGGTGCAACTCTGTAGGCGAAAATCCCTACGTTAACCCTTGCATGCAACAAGATGGGAAAGTTCTTATGGACCAAGGAAGCTCACCTGGGCGGTTTTCCGGCGTCTGGGGACGTCGGCAAGGCGGCGCCGGCGAGGCTCGGTCAAGCTCCAAGGCCAATAATGGCGGATTCCGGCGCGGCGGTCCCGGGCCGGAGCAAGATGGACCAGAAGCTTCGTCTCGATGCTGCGGAGCTTGGTGCAGTGGTGGCCGGCGGCGAGGTTGCGCGGGCGGCGCCGGAAAATGCTTCTCCGGCGAAGATCCAAAAAGTCCGGTTCTAGGGCTTTGTCGTTTTGGCTCGATCTTAATCCGATCGTGATCAAACTTCGGGGAGGTGTTGCAGTAGCCCAGAGGAAGGAGATCAACGATGCTGATCTGCTCCTTGACGGCCGGATGAAGCCCGCGCTGGAGACCGGTCAAGAATAATGATAATCCGGCGGGGTCGGCTCCCGCCGGCGATCGGGACGGCGGTCTTGGCTCGGTCTGCATCCGGACGATGGCCTCGATGTCAGGAGCACATTGATCGTGCCCAAAAACCCGAATGCACCAGAAAGTTACAAGACTCACCTTGGCCGGAGGTATGGAAGGAGAGGAGGAAGGTTGCGGCGGCACGCGGCGGAGCTGGGGTGCCGGCTCCCTCGGGCTCGACTGCGGGTTCACAGAGAGTGCCACAGGTGCCGGCCCGGTCCTCCCTAGGTCCTCCCAAGCTTCCTCCACCACACAACCCGAGATCAAGAAGATGCTTGATCTTGCTTTTTCGGCGACCGGCGAGGCTGCGGCCGGTGCGGGGAGGTCCGGGAAGTGAGGATGAAGGGGGAGTCTGTTGCTGGTCTTGTGGCTGGGGACCCAGGGTTGCGGGGGGGTTTTAAAGAGAGAGAGCTAGAATTCGAATTCTTTTGAATTCGAGGGGTGCAACTGTAATATACCGAATTTTCGGCACATAAATAAATATAAATAAAGGTGGTATGAAATACTAGTGTTATGAAAGTTAGGAAAGTAAAGAATATGTGGACGCGAGTTGAGCCCAAATCGGGTTAAAATGGAGACATTTAAAAATTTATTTGAGAAAGGGGGCCCAGATTTTTAGTGGAAAATTCACAGTGTCGGAAAATTCCGAGAAAATTACGGGAGCCCCGTAAATATGTTTTAAGACCACAGAAAAAGTTTCGCGTTGATCGGATACCCGATAGTGAAAACGGGCTCCGCCAACAGTGTCGAAAAATTCTGAGAAAATTTGGGAAGCTTCGTAATTATGTTTTAAGGTCACAGTAAAAATTTCGGGTTGATAGGATATCCGGATTGTGAGAACGGGGTCCGCCAATGATTCTAGATACAGCGAGACTTTTGGTGGCCCAGAAATGGCCCAAACTGAAAATTTAAAATTTTTCTGTGGTAAATTAAGCTGAAACGAAGTCGCCTGTCAAATTTGGACGGAAACGGACGAAGAATGGATAGGAAACGGGACGAAAACGGATTTCCGAAACGGCGACAGCACGCGGCTCGAGGAGTGCCTTGCTGCGCAAGGAGCGCTGCGCCTTCCTGCGCGGGAAGTGTGCCACTTTTGCACGTGGACCGGGTGCACACACCCTTGTGTGATGGACCGCCACACGGCAATTCCTCATTGGATGCCTCCGTGAACTCGGTCCATGGACCACCCTCCTCTCCTCCTTCTTTTCTTCTTCTTCTTCCTTTCTTCCCCGCAGCATCTCCCTTCTCCTGTTTCTTCTTTCTCCAACCGAGCTTCGAGTGAGGGAGAGAGAGAGAGAGAGAGATAGAGAGTGAAGAAAAGAAAAAAAAAAAAAAAGGGATTTTGTGGGGCAAGCGAGCGCGCCGTGAACCTCGTGGAGCGCGTGAGGCGTTCCAAAAAGCCGATGGACAGCGCGACTGTACGAGGTAACGTTATTTTCACGATATTTTTGGCATAATTTTTATGCCTTCTTTGGGTTTAGATTTGACCCCATTACCGTATTGCGTGTTAGAAACTAAGTTATACTGCGCCATTTTGCTGCGCGGACTGCCGGGGGCAGTTTTGACGCGCCTCGTTTTGCGTGCCGGTTGTGTTGACGCGCATCGTTTTGCGTGCACTCTCTAAAATTATACATCATTTTTCGTACAGAGATGGAAAAATATGCACCGTTTTACGTGCAACCTTACAGTTAAACTTGCACCGTTTTGCGTGCAGATCATTTTATCGCGCACCGTTTTGTGTGCAGTTTATAATATTATACATCATTTTTCGTGCAGGGATAGAAAAATATGCACCGTTTTACGTGCAACCTTACAGTTAAATTGCACCGTTTTGCGTGCAGATCATTTTATCGCGCACCGTTTTGCGTGCAGTTTATAATATTATACATTATTTTTCGTGCAGGGATAGAAAAATACGCACCGTTTTACGTGCAACCCTACGGTAGACCGTGCACCGTTTTGCGTGCAGATTCGAGGTACGTGCACCGTTTTGCGTGCCGGTTGTGTTGACGCGCATCGTTTTGCGTGCACTCTCTAAAATTATACATCATTTTTCGTACAGAGATGGAAAAATATGCACCGTTTTGCGTGCAACCTTACAGTTAAACTTGCACGTTTTGCGTGCAGATCATTTTATCGCGCACCGTTTTGTGTGCAGTTTATAATATTATACATCATTTTCGTGCAGGGATAGAAAAATATGCACCGTTTTACGTGCAACCTTATAGTTAAACTTGCACCTTTTGCGTGCAGATCATTTTATCGCGCACCTTTTGCGTGCAGTTTATAATATTATACATCATTTTTCGTGCAGGGATAGAAAAAATGTGCACCGTTTTACGTGCAACCTACGGTAGACCGTGCACCGTTTTGCGTGCAGATTCGAGGTACGTGCACCGTTTTGCGTGCCGGTTGATTTAACGCGCACCGTTTTGCGTGCAGACTAAAATGACGCACACCGTTTTGCGTGTGGGTTTTTAGTGACGTGCATCATTTTGCGTGCAGGTTTGGTGGACGTGCACCGTTTTGCGTGCAGACTCGAGAGAAGTGCATCGTTTTGCGTGCAAGCTCGAGGAGACAAGTGGAATCGCGCGGAGACCAATTGCAAGTGTCTACAAGCAATTGGGTACACTACAAGGTGGGGAATTCTGCCGAAATTGGGTGACCTCTCCCCTTGCTCCTTTGCTTTTCGATTTGAAGCATGATAGTAGCCTGTTAGAGGCGTTAGGTTAATTATGATTATGATTGCATGTGTAGATGAATTCAGATGAATAAGGGCAACTGTTGGTTGCCAGAGATAGAGGAATAGATGTGTGTGTGTGCAAATTGACACAGAGATAAAGTGCAACTGTTGGCGCCAAAGATACTTGATGATATGCATGCGTAGATAGAAGTAATTACTATTTGATGATGAAATGAAATAATTGCATGTATGAGAAAGATTTGTTGATTATGAGTGTGATCATGTTAGGGTATAACCCTAGGAATCATGTGGCATTAAGGAAAAGGACATGTTGGTAGTAAGACTAGGAGAAAACCTAGATTCAGGGTTTAACGAGTGACATCAACTTAGGAGTTATCCTAGGGAGGACGAGTGGCATGGTCTTAGGTGATAACCTAAGGACACTGGATAGAGTGATCAACATAGAGTCAGAGAACTCTAGGGTGTATATGGCATGGAACTTAGGTAAAGAGAACCTAAGGAGAATTAGTGTTCAACATAGAGTCAAGGAACTCTAAGATGAGTATGACATGGATCTTAGGTAAAGGAAACCTAAGGTGAATTAGAGGTCAGCATAGAGTCAAGTTGACTCTGGGATTCAGTAAGGAATCAAGAGAATGGAACAATGGATCAAATGTGGAGATATGAAAGGAAAACAGGAAAGTAGAGTCATGTAATTCTAATATAACAGTGGAACATGCAATTAGAGTCAGTGTAACTCTAAGTTAATAGTGGAACAGGAAAATAAGTTAAGTTAACTCTAGGATTCAATGAGGAATCAGGAAAATGGGATAAGATCCCAGGTTAAAGAGTTGATCAAATATAACCCTAGAAAGTCATAGGGTGTATGGGCAAATGGATAATAACTTTAACTTCAATTTGAGTTAAAGAAATAAAGGTGAAATGTTTAAGAGTCCAGGAGACTCTCTAGTTATCCTTATGGCAAGACCTAGGATAAGAGGTAAATTATTGTAAAAAGGCAAAGTTTAAAAGCAAGCTAAAAGTGGCTAAAAAAATAAAGAGAATGTAAATGGCGCCTTCGAATTTGAGACTCGTCAAGTGGAGCAGGACTCCCTGGGCAGTGACCCGTCGGACGAGGTACTTTCGAAGGGCTAAAAGTGAAAGCAAGGAGCTAAATGCTCGAAGAAAAGAGAAAGTAAATTGCCAGTGGCAAAAGGGAGCTATAAGCTCGAATAAGAAAGGAAAGCAAGTGTTCAAAAGCAAAGAGGCTAAGAACTAAAATAAAAGAGAAAGAAAAGAAAGAAAAGAAAGAAAAATTAAAGATAAAACGGGCGTACCTCCGGGGGCGAACGTACAACGGTCAGGAGTTGGACAGGGTCCCTCTCCCGGGCAGCGACCCGTATGACTGGTAGATAGAGTACTCTTGTCAGAGTTGGGCAGTGACCCTATCGGGCAGTGTCCCGTATGACAAGTCCCCCCGGCAGGACGGGGTAACACTTGCGAGTGTTATCGGCAACCTTAGAAATCTTATCTTATGGTAGCAAGACTACCGGGCTCGGGCCCGTTGGATAAGAATTTCCAAGGGTTAACTTGAACTAAAGCACCAGAATCTAAAGAATAAAGAAAAATAGAGTGGCCAGGGTGGCCGGGTTAGTTGAACCCAGTATACAGCGGCATAGTGGCCGAGTTGGTGCTTAGCAGCCTAGTGTGGCTAGACAGAGTAGTGCTGGGTCGATGGTTATACACAGATAGTGTAGTGATATATTATTGCATAGCTGCATATTGATGTTGAGGATTTTAGTTTCCTAGCACACTATTATTATTGCTTCCATTGGACCAAGTGGTGTAGGACACTCTCTCTCGGTGGTTGAACCCACTGGGAACTCGCTCGTAAGTTCTCACACCCCTTGGGTGACCCCCCCCACAGGTTCGGGAATGGATGCAGCGGTCGAGACAGATCAGATGCAGCCGACAGCGAGGCATACGACAGGGGCAAGGGCCCAGCAGCATAGTGACCTAGAGGGTCTAGCAGAGGTATCCCTTTCTATGTATTTCTTGAGTGAACCTTGTATGGTGAGGAATTATGTAAAGGAAATGTAATAATTTTATTTGCAAGTTCAGAATTGTAAAGTGTAATAAGTTTAATTTATGGTTCACTCTTGTATGCTTTCATTTCCGCATTAACTGTTCGTTTATTGAATGAAAGTTTTAATTTATAGTGATTTTTAGTACTCTGATATTGAGCTTCCGCATACACTTGTTGTGTTATTATGGATGTTACCGTTCCTTTCGGGTAGAAAAAGGTTTTACCCGATTGGCGGGTCTGTTGGCGTGCCCGAACCGTACAAATTGGCGGACTCGGGGCGTGACAGATAAGAGTGGTATCAGAGCCTAGGAATAGTCCTAGGTGGTTAGCAAACCTTAGGGAGACTCTAGGGTTTAGGCACGAGGAGTGTGTGGATATTGGCGAAAGTATTTGATTGGTTATTGTTGTTCCCAAAAAGGATGTTGGGACTGATCGAGGGCGACGAGCTTTCATTCTTCGGATATTACGTTGGCGGCCGACAACGTAATGTTGGAGATGAAAAGGAGTACCCTCTTATACTTTCGCATGATTGGGTCGACGAGCCTTTTTGTCGGTATATAGATTGCGCGGTGCTCAAATGGCTAAATTTGGGCTGGTTGTACGTTGGGTGTGCATATTAGCGATGACACCACAAACGGACACGCACCTGTT